>ML425030.1:126283-220961 GCA_005239525.1 Nicotiana knightiana
CGAATGTGGCAGCAAGTTATGCCCCATTTGTGACTCTTAACTTACAATGCAAAGTGACATATTTAGATAGAATTCTTTGGCCAACTAAGCCACAAAGTGGGGCCCACACCCACTAGGATAAAAAGGCCTCTTTAATTCACAAAATAGAGATGCTTATCTCTACAGTATAATGAAAAACTTCATCCAACTCATACAAAATGATAGCGAGGTGATTTGCTACGAAATTCATACAAGACTACTTAGCGACGTGAGAATTGAGATTCTAAGGGAGTACAGTACAATCTTTCTCAAGAATATCATACGGATTTTTCTCTACTTCGATCTTGCTATCACGTATTTTGTCGTGTGTTAGAGGGATTTTCAAGAGAACCGGCTCAGGTAGTTTAAGGCTATCTCTTCTTTCCTTTTGGCATGATCTAAGTAACGATACGTAAACGTAATGTTATTTCATAAGTAGTTCTACTCTTAGCAATTAAGGATGTCTACATTATTTATTCATGTAAAAAGACACTCAAGCATGTTCCTAAGTCTCTATTGAGGTATATGATAAAGATGTTAATGTTTATAATATAGTGATACATGCATCTTCATGCATTTACCATCGTGCTACGGCCGGTCGAGCAGTCATGCCTTTACCACCGGGCTACGGCAGGTGGGGCAATTACCATCGGTTGGGAAGTTATGTATCATTATTTACCATTATGGGCAGTTATGTATTTACCACCGAGCTACGGCCGATCGGGAAGTTACCACTAATCAATTGGGCAGTCATGCATCATAAGATATGGATAATAGTCTCAAAGAGAAGCATTATATATATAAGTATAATAAGTATGCATATATGGTGGAACTTCAGAGATTCAGGTTGATTCTTATATGTCTTTAGTTAATGTTGACTTATTGTTATGTTTCAGTTCCGCCTTACATACTCGGTACATTATTCGTACTGACATCCTTTTGTTGGGGATGTTGCATTCATGCCTGCAGGTATAGACAATCAGTTTAATGATCCCTCATGGTAGATGAGGTTACCATTCAGTGATAGATCAGTAAGACTCCACCTCATTCGGAGTGCAGCCGAGTCTATGAGTCATCGTGTCAGAGTTTTGGTACAGACTTATTGGTAGGCCGGTGCCCTGTCCTGTTTGATGTCTAATACTCTTAGAGGCTTTGGACAGAGGTTCATTTTGTATAGTATGTTAGAGACATGACGACCCATATTTATTCATGTTTTAAGAATGATGGATCATTGATACTACGCTTGCCCACTTACAGTTATACATTACAAGTTGTGGCCATGTTGGCCCGTGATAGTTACAAAAAATAATGAGTTACAGAGTGGTCCGCTCGGGCCAGTACGACACTGGGTGCTAGACACGCCTCCCCAAGTTTGGGGCGTGAAAGTAGGGGTGGTTAGTTATCTTTGGGGTCTGGTCACGGAGGAAGACCAATCCCTGATGGAAAAAGTGGGAGCTCTGTGTCTCTTCAATGAGGTACAACAAGCCTTGAATCGGGTAAGCCTTAACTTCCCTTGTTGATATCATACTTGTATGTTTCCTTGTCTAATTTATTTCCTTCTATTTTTGTAGGCCTCGATGTTTCATCATGAAGCATTTTCTAGGTCTCGAGTAGAACTGAGCCAGTACGAGGCCGACATTCAAAGGCTCACCGAGGAGAAGAATGCCCTTAAGCTTCTCAGTGGGCAGAAAGAAGAAGAGATAAAGGGCTTCTGAGCTGAGCTGGTTACGGCTCAGAAAGAACAAAGAGACTTGAACGAGCAAGTAATAAAAATCTTAGAAGCTCATGGCATAGGTTCAGGAGTGATGTCTAATAATTCGATCTCACAGGTCTAGCAGAAGCTCGAGATAATCTAGCAGCTCCGTGGAGAGGTAGATGTGGTGAAGGCGGAGACCTTAGTGTGGAAGAAAAATATGGACCGCCTTGACTCAGAGAAGGAGGCTTCTCGATCCCAGTTGTCCTCGGCTGAAAACCAACTCCAAGGCTTGAAAGGGAAGAACTCGGCACAGGCCAAGAAAATTGAGGATCTCTAAGCTCGGTTGGCCACCGAACTTGCAACGGCTAAATCTGGGGCAGAGAAGGCCAAGGCTGATGCTGAGGTGATCGTAGCCGTTTACCGTTCTGACGCTGAAGCCGCTCAAGCTCGAGCAAAGGAAGTTGTTGACGCTGCCCAAATTCGGGCATATTGGGTTGATGAGCTTGCCAAGCACCGGTCTCGAAGGGAAACCCTCGAAGAGATCCATGCTCGAGGCTTCAATCTCACTGATGAAATCAAAAATGCTAAAGAGCTCGAAGCCGACGCTAAGGCATTGTCCTCTTCTGATGATGATGAAGCCGGGAGAGTGAGCGGGTCCGAGAATGGAGGGGATCCCGTTGGTGAAGATGCAGCCCCTGGGGAAGATTAGGCACTTAGGATTTTTCCCTTTAAATTTTTGTATAGAACCTTTATCGGGCCATGTTGCCCCTGTAAATAAATTTTGACATATATACAAACACCTTTTCCTTTTCCTTTCTGTCTTATCTTTATTTCATCTTGTTTCATTTATGACTTATGAAATTGTATCCTTAGGTTTGAGACTTAGGAAATTTTGGCCGAAATTAAACTAGTGTCGAGTGAGTGCTTGCTCGAACTCGAAGTAGGATAACCCTTAAGTTTAATTGAGCGAGGATGACCCTTCGAACTCAAAACAAGAGATGACCCTTACGCCCTTGTATTAGGACGATCTGACCTTTGTAAAAGAATGTCTTTTTTCCCTTTTTTCGGCTTGAAAAGTTTATTGTTATAAAATTTGTTATGCCTTAGCACGTAATAGGGAATTTGTTCGGGAGTCAAACAATTTTGTACCCATTAGGGTTTTTGAGGCTCGATATTATCAAAGCCCTTTGTTTCGTAACGCCTTAGCATGAAATAAGGAATTTGTTCAAGAGTTCAAAAAATTATGTACCCATTAGTGTTTTCAAGGTTCGATATAATCGAAGCCCTTTGTAATTTTTGCCGAGGCTAGACTTTTTAACCGGTTTATGAAAATATTTGAAGGCCTGTTTTATTACGAAATTCAGACGTCTCCGAACCGTGTTTATTTGGTCGTAGCCTCTTTAGTTTGGGACTTGCCTCTTGGGTTTGTTTTCCCGTTACACTTCGAACTTGTTCGAAGTGTCAGTCCCCGAGTGGGATGGCCGTGGCCTATAAAAATCGAGGGATACCTTATTAAGGTTTTATGATCTCGAGGTTTTAATAATTCAATCTCGTTTATTTTTCAGACGGTAGTCCCCCCAAGTATGGGGTTAGTTGTTCGAACTTCAGTTGTGATCGGCCCTTAATCATGTTTGTACAATAGATCAGGAGTATGAAATTGTAAAGCAAAATTTTTCTAAATCATGAAATATTTGGCAAGGAAAAAATACTTCTCTTAATAATGATTATACATACTTACATGTTTGATGTCAGGGTTCGAGCAACCTATATGGGAATGATTCATTCGGCCGTTTGGCCCTTAAAAATTTACCTATCGAGACCTTGTTGACACGAAGTACTTTCCTTGCAATAAATTTGATATTCGAGGGTGATGCCCCCCAGTATTCGAGGTTCATTGTAGAGAAGCCTCGGATACTGTTGAATTTCTCTACGTTAGAACGAACAATGGTTGCCTCGTTAAAAATCTCGCCGGAAAAATCTATTTGGTACAAAAACCGATCTAAGGGAAAAAGAGTGCAATGCGTGCTTTCAGACCTAAAGGATTTGTGTTGAAGAATCCATCGTTGTCCTCGTTCGAACACCTACAAAATGTTAATTTAAAATATAATTGAAAATGGAGAAGGTCGTATCTTAGCAGTAGTATCGTTTTAGGAGCGATATGTTCCAATTGTTTGGCAATTGTTTGCCGTTCATCGTGCCGAGCTTGTAGGATCCCTTTCCGATAATGTCAAGGACCTGATATGGCCCCTCCCAATCTGGACCCAGTTTCTTCATTCGGGTTTCGAGGTTTGATGGTGACTTTTCTCAGTACTAAGTCCCCGATTTTAAAGTGTCAAATATTGGCTCTTCGATTGTAATACCTTTCAATCTGATGTTTCGGTGCGGCCAATTGAATGAGGGCAGCCTCTCGTCTTTCATCCAACAATTCCAGGCTTGTACTCATGGCCTCGTGATTCGATTCATCTATTGCATATCGAAATCTGAGGCTAGGCTCACCGACCTCGACCAAGATAAGAGCTTCGGCACCATAAACTAAAAGAAAACAGTGTTGCCCCCGTACTGGATTTTGACGTCGTGCGGTACGCCCAAAGAACCTCGGGCAATATATCTCTCCATTTTCCTTTAGCGTCGGTCAATCTCTTCTTAAGATTTTGAATGATAGTTTTGTTGGTCTATTCGGCTTGTCCGTTCTCCCTGGGATGATATGGCATTGATAGAATTATTTTAATCTTGTGATCCTCGAGAAATTTAGTCACTTTGTTGCCAATGAATTGCTTCCCATTGTCGCATACAATCTCGGCAGGCATCCCGAATCGACATATAATGCGGTCCCAAATGAAGTCTATGACTTCTTTTTCTCTAACTTTCTCGAAAGCATGTGCTTCAACCATTTAGAAAAATAATCAGGCATAAATAAGATAAACTGAGCTTTACCTGGGGCCGATGGTAGGGGGCCGATGATGTCCATTCCCAATTTCATGAACGACCATGGGGATAAGACTGAGTGGAGTTGCTCCCCGAGCTGGTGAATCATCGGCGCATACCTTTGACATTTGTCGCACTTCTGAACGAACTCTTTTGTATCATTTTCCATATCGGCCCAATAATATCGTGCTCTGATAACTTTGTGAATCAATAACTCGGCACCAGAATAATTTCCACAAGTGCTTTCGTGAATCTCTTGTAGGACATAGTCGGTGTCTCCCGGTCCCAAACATATCACCAATGGTCCATCTAACATTCTCCTAAACAGTGTTCCGTCCTCGGCCAACGTGAACCGTGCTGCCTTTGTGCGTAGAGTCCTCGACTCCTTAGGATCCGATGGAATCTTCCCATTCTTTAGGTATTCGATGTACTTATTCCTCCAATCCCATGTCAGACTTGTAGAGTATATTTTGGCATGGCCTTCTTCGATCAGTTACCTCAAAAGTTGTACGACAGTCCCGAGCTAAGTTCGTCATCTTCGACCGTTGACCCCAAGTTTGCAAGGGCATCGGCCTCGTTGTTCTGCCCCCGAGGTACATGTTGTAAGGTCCATTCTTTAAATCAATGTAGAGCCACCTGTAGTTTTTCCAAGTACCTCTGCATCAGTCTTTTCGGACCTCGAAAGTTGTGTTGACCTGGTTTACCACAAGTAGGGAATCATATTTGGCCTCGATGACCTCTGCTCCCAAACTTTTAGCCAGCACGAGACCTGCAATCATGGCCTCATACTCAGCTTCATGGTTAGTTAATTCGAAGTTCTAATAGATTGTCTAATTATATTACTTATGGGTGGCTTCAAAACGATGCCCAGCCAGGACCCCTTCACGTTCGAAGCGCCGTCTGTAAAAAGGTTCCACACCCCCAATGATGTACCCGATTTTAATAATAGTTCCTTTTTGACCTCGGGTATGAGGGCTGGCGTAAAGTCGGCCACGAAGTCTACCAAGATCTGAGACTTGATGGCCATTCGGGGTTGATACTCGATATCGTACCTGCTGATCTCGACGGCCCACTTGGCCAATCGACCCGAGAGCTCGGGTTTATGCAAAATATTGCGAAGGGTATAGGTAGTTACAACACAGATTGGGTGACATTGGAAATATGGTTTTAATTTCCTAGGAGCGCTTATTAAAGAAAGCACTATTTTTTCTAAGTATGGGTATCGGGTCTCAGCCTCACCTAAAGTCCGACTGACATAGTAAATAGGGAATTGAATACTTGCTCTTCTCGAACTAGGACCCCACTTACCGATATTTCTGAGACTACTAAATATAAGTAAAATTTCTCATCCGCTTTCGGGGTGTGAAGCAGTGGAGGGATCGACAGGTACCCTTTTAGTTCTTCTAAGGCTTGCTGGCATTCCGGGGTTCATGAAAAATTGCTCTTCTTCTTAAACAGTGAGAAGAACCGGTGACTTCTATCTGAGGACCTCGAAATGAATCGACCTAGGGCGGATATGTGCCATGTTAATCTTTGTACGAACTTAACATTGTCCACGACCGTGATATCTTCGATGGCCTTATTTTTATCGGGGTTGATCTCGATCCCCCGATTTGATACCATGAAGCCGAGGAACTTGCCCGAGCTGACCCCGAACGCGCACTTCTCTAGGTTGAGCTTCATGTTGTACTTTCTGAGTATGTCGAAGGTCTCCTGCAAATGTTTCAAATGGTCCTTTGCTCGCAGGGACTTAACTAACATTCCATCAATATAAAATTCCATTGGTTTTCCTATTTGTTCTTCGAACATTCGATTTACTAGGCGTTGATAAGTTGCACCAGCATTTTTTAGTCCGAACGGCATTACGTTGTAACAATAGGTGTCGTACATAGTGATAGATGAAATCTTTTCCTGATCCTCCAGGTTCATCTGTATTTGATTGTACCCGGAGTAGGCATCGAGAAAACTGAGAATCTCGTGGTCGGCCGTGGCATCGATCAGGCGATCGATATTTGGCAAAGGAAAAGAATCTTTAGGGTAGGCCTTGTTTAAATCTTTATAGTCTATGCACATTCTAAGTTTATTTCCCTTTTTAGGGACTACCACTACGTTTGCTAACCATTTAGGATATTTTACTTCCCGAATGGATCCTATGTTGAGAAGCTTGGTTACCCCATCCTTGATGAATGCATGCTTAACCTCAAAATGAGGCCTTTTCTTTTGCTTTACTGAATGGAGCTTCGGGTCCAAGCTTAGCCGATGTGTAGTGATTTCCGATGGGATCTATTTCATGTCGAGATGGGACCAAGCAAAACAATCCATGTTACTTAAAAGGAATTGAATAAGTTTTTTCTTGAGCTCGGGAGTCAACCCCGTGCCCAGGTATACCTTTCGTTCGGGCAGATCCTCGATCAGTATGACTTGTTCCAGCTCTTCGACTGTCGATTTGATGGCGTCGGAATCATCGAGAATTATGAAGGATCTAGGGATCCAGTAGTCATCGTCCCCGTCTGTTCCCTGCTCCTCCGACTGAGTCGTGGTTGCTGCCTGTGGTTTCTATTTGGCCTCCTGATTTCCTTTTGACTCCGGTCCCTTTGTTGAAGAAAGCATTGATACAAGTATCACTTCATTGATCGCAAACATCTCTTTGGCGGCATGTTGTTCCCCATACACCATTTTCACCCCCTCCGATGTTGAGAATTTCAAAATTTGGTAGAGGGTTGAAGGGACTGCCCTCATGTTATGAATCTAGGGTCGTCCGAGCAGGGCGTTATATCTCATATCACCCTTGATCACATGGAACTTTGTTTCTTGAACGGTCCCGGCTATGTTTACTAGCAAGATGATTTCACCTTTTGTAGTTTCACTTTCCATGTTGAAGCCATTAAGAACTCGAGCTACGGGCACAATCTGATCCTGTAGGCTGAGTTGCCACGACCCTCGATCGAATAATGTTGGCCGAGCTTCCTAGATCAATCAAAACACCCTTAACCTGAATTTTATTCATAAGAATAGATAGTACTAGTACATCGTTGTGGGGTTGTGAGATCCCTTTTGTTTCCTCATCATTGAAAGACAAGGTCCCTTCTGGTACATAGTCTCTAGTTCTCTTTTCCCTGGTGATCGACACCTTGGTGCGCTTGAACACAGGTCCATGTGGAATATTGACCCCACTAACGATCATGTGAATCACATGTTGTGGTTCTTCCTGCTTGCATCTCTATCTCTGAAGTGGTTTTAGCTCGGTCGCTCTAAAAAGGTGGCCCTCGTCTAACAAACGGGCTACCTCCTCCCTTAGTTGTCTACATTCTTCCGTTCTATGACCATGGGTACCATGATATTTGCATATCTGATTTGGGTTCCTTTGGGTCGGATCGGTCTGCAGAGGTCGAGGCCATCTGGCATCTTTGATCCTCCCAATGGTTGATACAATAGCTGATGCATGGATGATGAAGTTGTATTCTGATAGTCGTGGTGCTTTCATGGGCTCGACATGTTTATCAAAACCACTCTTACTCATGAGCCCTCGGGAGATCTGTCCTCAATCGTTCCTTCGATCACTTCGAACGGGATTGCGTACAGGGGCGTTGTTCCTACGATCTTCGTCGTATGGTTGGTACCGATCTCTGTTTGATCGGGGTTCTCTGTTAATGTCCCTTTGAATTCTGTCGACGGGCCTGTTTAGATAAAAGGAACCGGAAGGAGTTCCCAACTGATCATCCTCGACCCTAATTTTTGACCGGTACCGATTATGCACATCGGCCCAGGTTACAGTTGGATACTCAATTAAATTCTTCTTTAGTTGCCGTGAGGCCACCGAACTTCATACGTTCAAACCTTGAGTAAAGCTTGGACATCCCAATCATCTACGATCGGGGGTAGTTCCATGCGTTCCATCTGGAACCGAGATACAAATTCTCTCAACATTTCATTATCCTTCTGTTTCACTTTGAAGAGGTCCGACTTCCTAGTCACGACCTTTATTGCTCCGACGTGTGCTTTGATGAAGGAATATGCAAGCATGGCAAATGAATCAACGGAATTGGGTGGAAAATTATGGTACCATATCATCGCCCCCTTCGATAGAGTTTCTCCAAACTTCTTCAGCAGAACAAACTCAATCTCGTCATCCTCTAAAGTATTCCCCTTTATTGCTCATGTCTAAGAAGAGACATGCTCATCAGGGTCGGTGGTCCTATTATACTTGGGAATTTCTTGGGGATGGGCTTAGGAACCGCACTTGAGGGGAAGGGCTTCTGCATGATCTTCTTCGAATCCAAACCCTTCAGAATCGGTGGTGCCCCCGGTATCTAGTCAACTCAAGAGTTATATGTTTCTACCTTTTTGTCATTTTCTTCAATCTTTTTCTCCCCTGATTCAATTCGCTTTGTGAGCTCCTCAAGCATCTTCATAATGGCGGGTTCAGTCCCCGATTCATTCTCATTTGGCCTCTCCGATACTGGTTCAGCTCTGTGAACAGCTTTTAGTGAGGGTTCGACCCCACTCGGTGCACAATTCTAATTTTGTAGTTGTTCTATAGCAGCTTGTTGAGCCTATAACATCAAATATCAGTTGAAGGATGACTCCGCCGTATTCGCCACCATGCGTACCTCAACCACCTAATTGAACTTCTTTGTGGATGCTATTCTCGGGATCGAAGCCCAGATTTGCATTTAGGGTGATATGGGAATTTGACGTTGATGGGATTTGCAATCGGTACTTCCTCGAGGCTAGCCTGAGGTTCTTCGACCCCTGGAGTGGCTATATTATCATTTTCTCCATGAAAACCAATGCCGTTGTCGGCGTGTGTGGGTATTGTTTGTGAGTTCGGCATACTGATCCTGAAATCAAAAATACTTACGAGAACAAGCGTAAAGCAGTGTGTGTTATGAGAATTAATACCAGTCAACCACTATTATCCTTAGCCCCACGGTGGGTACCAAGCTGTTTACCCTTAAAATCGGATAACAATTAAACTTATAAGTGGTTTTAAGACCACGTGATTTGACCTAGTACCAATCGATAAATGCGATGATTAATAATAGAAATTAACAGTAAAGTAAAGCAAAGCAGTAATGAAATGAAATGCAACCCTCGAGCTAGATCGCCCTCGAACTGGTTGAAAATAAAGCTATGAAGTATCAAGTATGAAATAAACTATTGATCAAGAGATTATAAAAGAGAAGGAATTTTTTATTGCCCTGATATGCGAGAATAAGATGATTTACAAATGATTAGAACCCTCCCTTTATATAGTAGAAGAATTCTACTTATGGTATAATTTTAATTACAGAAGAGAATCCCATGATTAGCTAAATAACCGTTCTTGATTTGATCCGTCCCGATATTTCCGCCATGATTCTCGACCAGTCACAGATATCTCGCCTTTCCGTTATTATGCTATCTTCGGTCTTGCTCGATGTCTATCCCATTTGGTCTCGATCACTACTGGTCTCGAGCTCAACAGATACCTCGAATTCCGAACTCGGTACCTTATCCTCATGCCTCGGTCTGATCTACTACAAGGCGGATCCTCGATCCATCCCCTGGTCTCGGTTTAATCAGTAAAATCAGGTGGACCCCATTTTAACTGTATACAAAACTACAATATTAAAACACGTCAATTTTACACAAAAATTTCATAAGAACTGTTAGTATGAATGGGTCGAATCAAGGATTAGGGCTTATCTCATAGCATGTGAAAAGGTTTTATCAGAAACCAAGTACTGAATAATTTAGAAAATAATTTCACAACTAAATATCATTAGAAAAAAAAAGGGGGCCAAAATTGCTCTGATAATATTAATTATTTCACCCTATACTTCTTGATTATTTTTGCAAAAAAAAAAATATTAATCAATAATTATATCTTATGCCAAGTGGATAAAGCATACATATTCAACAACAAATGTACTAATTTGCAGTAAAACCTTAGATAATTGAAATGGTCAAATATACTAGTAACTAAAAAGTTCCAAATATAACCCTATATGGCTTCCGTTGTTAATGATAGGGACATTTTTGAATCTTTTTAATTATTACCAGAAGATAACAATGACGATATTAGGATCTAATAGGTGAATGGTGGATATCCATTAGATCAAGGATAGTTTTGGTCATTTTCCATTAAAAATTGTGAAGTTTTCCAACAACAATAACTTAGTAGAATAACACAAGTAAGGTCTGAGAAGCGTAGTGTGTATCCAGACCTTACACCTATCTTGGAAAGGTAGAGACTGTTTCTGATAGATGCTCGACTCAAGAAGATGAATAGAAACAGTAAAAACAAGTAGTATCAACAAATAGGGCCACAAAGATAGTAACAAAAATCATAGAGCCAGAAATATAGATGGAAGGAAGCAATAGCAACAACAAGAAGTAACAACAACATGATGTTAAGAGGTCGAAGTGGAAGATAATATGAAAACAACACGAAATACTAGCAATCTAAGATAATAAAAACAAACATATGAACCATAATACCTTCAGTATGGAAAAGAAATTACTCGACTACCTATTAACCTTCTACCATAATCCTCGACATCCACAACCTCGTACCGAGGGCTACGTCGTTAGTAAGCTACAGTTACACCATGTCATGTCTGATCACCTCTCCCTAATACTTCTTAGGTCTCCTTGTACCTCTTCCCATACCCACCAAAGCCAACTGGTCGCACCTCCTTACTGGGGCATTTGATCTTCTCCTTTTCACATGCCTGAAGTACCTCATTCTCGCTTCCCACATATTATCCTCTGCGGGGGATACACGCACTTTTATCTGGACATCTTTATTTCTAATCTTATCCAACCTGATATTCCCACATATCTATCTCAACATTCTCATTTCTACTACTTTCATCTTCTGGATATGGGAGTTGTTGACCGGCTATAATACTCTGTCCCATACAACATAGTCGATCTAACCATTATTCTATAGAACCTACCTTTACGTTTCGGTGACATATTCTTATAACACAAGAGGCCAGATGCTAGCATGTATTTCATCCATCCCGCTCCGCTACGATGTATGACATCCTCGTCAATCTCTCCATTCCCTTGGATAAAAGACTCAATATACTTGTTACCTCTTCTCCTAGGGATGACCTGTAAATTAATTCTCACATCCATTCTTGCTTCTTTCGTCATGTCATTGAACTTGCACTTCAAGTATTCTGTCTTCGTCCTGCTCAACTTGAAACCTTTAGATTCAAGAGTCTGTCTCCAAACCTCCAACTTCTCATTAACACCACCTCACATCTTGTCAATCAGTACAATGTCATCTACTAACAACATATACTATGGCACCTCCCTTTAATGCGCGTGTTATTGCTTCCATCGCCATGACAAATAGAAACGGATTAAGCATGAATCTATGGTGTAACCCTGTCACAACCAGAAAATGATCCTAGTTTTCTCGCACTGTACTCACCCGAGTCTTACCTCTATATACATGTCCTTAATCACCCTAATGTACACTAGAGGAACACCCCTAGCCTCTAAACATCTCCAAAGAACCTCCCTTGGGACATTATCATATGCTTTCTCTAGGTCAATAAACACCATATGTAAATCATTCTTCCTCCCCCTGTACTGTTCCACCAACACGCTAACAAGGTGAACGTCCCAGTATAAATTCGAATTAGTTCTAAAAAATATACACAATCCTCCTCACCCTTACTTTCACCACCCTATCCCAAACTTTAATAGTATGATTAAGCAACTTGATATTATCTTTGTTCATGTACAATTGAATCATCCTAGTCCACCTCCATTTTTCGGGCATCTCGTTCGTCCTAAAACGATATTAAATAACCCAGTGCACCACTCCAAGCCTCCCATATCCACGTACTTCCAAAATTCTACCAGAATTTCATCTGGTCTAGTCACTCTTCCCCTACTCATCTTATTCATAGCCCCCTTGACCTCCTCGATTTTTATGCGTTGTCACGATCCAAAATTCTAACCAGTCGTGATGGCACCAAACACACTTGCTAGGCAAGCTGGACATAAAAATAATGTCCAAAATTGTAGAAATAATAGAATTAACATCGGTCTTAAACCTTAACATAACTTAATAATACCAATATATGATAAATCCCCCAGAACTGGTAAATACAGAGTCATGAACTCTGAAATGGAATTACAAGTATGTAAAGCTAGATAATAATATTGTTCGAAAATAAAGACAACAATACAAATAAAAAGAGACGCCAAGACTACGATCGGGATGCAACACTACCTCGTCTCTCTGACAACTCAGCAAGCAACACTGCAACTGGTGACTGGGTCCGATACCTGGATCTGCACAATTAAATACTGAATGTAATATGAGTACAACTGACATCATGTACTCATCAAGTATCTTAACTAACCTCAGCGAGGTAATAGAGACAAGAATTATAAATGATACTTGCTATAACATGTACAGTTCACAAATTCAACAACAAAACAAGTAATATGGTCAAATCATGAGAGTACGGATATAACCACCTTGGTGCATACAACTACTCAAGTACTCTGCTCAGTCAATGATCCAGCATATAGAGATAATATGCAGGTAAATAGGTAAATAATCATGGAAAATGTAAGTAAAGATTAAATGAAATAACCAACCAATTCTAGCCAAATTTTCCCCTGAATTTCCAATATAGTACCAAACCACTGATCAATTTTCCTTAATTCGCGTGCACACCATCAAGAGAGAAACATGGGAGGCGATCCTAGGGAGATGGATCCATATTCACATGTTGTATGAACAACTCACGTGTTGCAGGGGCAACTCACATTCTAATAATATCTACCGCACCGACAACTCACGTGTTGTACAGACAACTCACGTACCAATAATATAAATATCTGGATCCGCACGGACAACTCACGTGTTGCATGGAAAATTCACGTGCAAATAATACCAACCGCACGAATAACTCACATGCCAATAATCACAATCCACCTGGAATGGTCATAGGCTACCAGTCCAGATCATATCACACAAAAAACAGATATACAAGAATACATCTACATGTTCAATGAATATCAAATTTCATACTCCTGGACTGGTTAAATGACATGCTATAGTGTAGGCATGTGCAATGTGAGCTAACACAGCTCAATCAAACCATTTCATCACGAAATACATCTTATCAGGTTCAATCAGGAGAACAAACTCAATGTAACCTCAAATGTAGTACAAATAGCTCACAAAAGGGGTACAAATAGTAGAAACATCACATCATAAAGTTTAGCAATCAAATCAAGGCACATTATAGACTAAGCACTACCTCGAGCACGAAATAGTAACCTGGTGCACACATATGGGATCAAACCCACACATATGTGCCACTCATATCACATAGTTATCATAAATAATTAAGTTAACTAGTACCTCAACCGAGTTTAGGTAATATACTTACCTCAAGAAAGCCAAATCACTCATTTAACATGCCCTTCCCACGTGTATCAACCTCCAGATGACCTGAATCTAGCCAAATTACCTTAATATAATCAATAAAAGCCATAGGAATTGATTCAAAATGATAAAGCTAAGATCTTTAACCAAAATCAAAAAGTCAACCCAAAAAGTCAACCCCGGGCTAGCAGCTCAGAACCCGACCAAACTCACAATTACCGAACATTAATTCGACTACGAATCCATACTAATTTCATCAAATTGCGACCTCAAATCAACCTTCAAATCCTCAATTTACACTTTAGGAAAGTTTTTACAAAAATTCACAACTTCTTCACTTCAATTCATCAATTAAATGCTAACTCTGAACTATCTCAATCTTCTTTGGATCTACCTTAATCCCCTCATTGGACACGTGCCCAAAATATTCCACTGAATCAAGCTTTCCCTTTTTTCCCGAACCTCATCACACCCTTCATGGGAAAAAATCTTAGCAAAACCTTCTCACGCACCATATATGCAACATCACGAACCTTCCTATCAGCATAACTCTTTTTCCTGGACTACGTTATACGAAGCTGCTCCTGAATCAACTTTACCTTCTCCAGGGCATCACAGACCAAATCGGTGCCCAACAACCTAGCCTCCTCAGGCTCAATTTAACCAACAGGAGAACGACATCTCCTCCCATATAAGGCCTCATAAGGCGCCATCTGGATACTTGACTGAAAGTTGTTGTTATAGGCGAACTCTACTAACAGAAGAAACTAATCCCATGAACCTCTAAATTCAATAACACAGGAACATAAAATGTCCTCCAAGATCTAAATAGTGCGCTCGGACTGCCCGCATGTCTGGGGATGAAATGTTGTACTCAGCTCTACCTGTGTGCCCAACTCTCGGTGCACCGCTATCCAAAACTGCAATGTGAATTGAGTGCCTCGATCTGAGATAATAGACATGGGAACACCATGAAAGAGAACAATCTCACGAATGTAAATCCGAGCCAGCTGCTTTGAAGTGTAGGTAGTCACGATTGGAATGATGTGTGCAGACTTGGTCAGTTTGTCCACAATGACCCACACTGCATCGAATTTCCTCAAGGTCCGTAGGAGTCCAACTACAAAATCCATGGTGATACGCTCCCACTTCCACTTTGGAATATCAAGTCTCAGAAGCAAACCATCGGGTCATTGATGCTCGTACTTCACCTGCTGACAGTTCAAACACCGAGCCACAAAATCCACAATATCTTCCTTCATCTTCCACCACCAATAGTGCTGCCCCAAATCTTAATACATCTTTGCGGCACCCAGATGAATGGAATACCACGAAATATGGGCCTCCTCAAAAATCAACTCACGCAACCCATCCATATTTGGAACGCAAATCTAACCCTGCATCCTCAATACCCCATCATCTCCAATAATAACTTCCTTAGCATCATCATGATGCACTGTGTCCTTCAGGACAAATGAGGTTCATCATACTGACGCGCCTTGATGCGCTCAAATAAAGAAGATTGTGAAACCACGCAAGCAAGAGCCCGACTACGCTCTGAAATATCTAACCTCACAAACTGATTGGCCAAAGCCTGAACATTCAATGCTAATGATCTCTCCCCAACTAGAGCATAAGCAAGACTCTCCATGCTCTCACCCTTCTTACTCAAAGCATTATTGGCCTTCCCCGGGTGATAAGAATGGTGATATCATAGTCCTTTAGTAGCTGCAACCACCTTTATTGCCTCAAGTTCAGATCATTTTGCTTGAATAAGTGCTATCAACTACTACGATCTGTGAACACCTCACAAGACACGTAGTAGAGATAGTGCTAAAATCTTCAATGTGTGAACAATAGCTGCCAACTTCAAATCATGTACTGGTTAATCCTTCTTATGGGGCTTCAACTAACGCGAAGTATAGCAATCACTCTACCTCCTGTATCAACACACACTCAATTCCAATTCGAGAAGCATCACAATAGATTGCATAAGAACTCAATCCTGAAGGTAAAACCAAAACTAGAGTTGTAGTCAAAACAGTCATGAGCTTCTGAAAGCTCTCCTCACACTCATATGACCACCTGAATTTGACAGCCTTCTACGTCAATCTAGTCAATGGGGCTACTATGAACGAGAAACCCTTCACAAAACAGTAATAATACCTGTGCAAACCAAGGAAACTCCGGATCTCAATAGCAGAAGACGGTCTGGGCCAACTCTGAACTATCTCAATCTTCTTTGGATCTACCTTAATCCCCTCATTGGACACGTGCCCAAAATATGCCACTGAATCAAGCCAAAACTCACACTTGGAAATTTAGCATATAACTTCTTTTCCCTCAATTTCTGGAGCACGATCCTCAAGTGATGCTTATGATCCTCTTGTCTGCGAGAATAAACCAATATATCGTCAATAAACACAATAACGAAAGAATCAAGATACGGATGAAACACACTGTTCATCAAGTGCATAAAAGCTGCTGGGGCATTGGTCAGCCCAAAGGACACCACCAAAAACACATAGTGGCCATAGTGGCTCCTGAAAGCCGTCTTCGGAATGTCTGAAGTCCGAATCTTCAACTGATGGTACCCCGATATCAAATCAATCCTCAAGAACACTCTACATCCTAAAGTTGATCAAATAACTCACCAATGCTTGGTGGTGTGTACTTGTTCTTAATAGTGACCTTGTTTAACTGCATGTAGTCAATACACATCCTTATAGTACCGTCCTTCTTCTTTACAAATAGAACCAGTGCATCCCAAGGCGACACACTAGGCCGGATGAAGCCCTTATCAAGTAGCTCCTACAATTGTTCCTTCAACTCCTTCAACTCTATAGGTGCCATGTAATATGGTGAAATAGAGATGGGATGAGTGCCCGACACCAAATCAATACCAAAATCGATATCCTTGTCGAGTGGCATGCCCGACAAATCTGCTGGAAATACATCTAGGAACTCTCTCACTACTGGTACTGACTCGACAGTAGGCGTACCAGCACTAGCATCCCTCAAAAAGGCCAAATATGCCAAGCACCCATTCTCAACCATCAATTGAGCCTTCAAATATGAAATCACTCTACTAGGAACATAATCTAGGAAATCTCTCCACTTAACCCTGGGCAACCCCCAACATCGTCAAATGGTCTTAGCGTGACAGTCAAGAATAGCGTGACATGGTGACAACTAAGTCATGCCCAGAATCACGTCAAAATCAACCCTACTGAGCAACAATAGAACCATCCTAGTCTCACAACCTCTGATAGTAACCACACACGATCAATATACACGATCCACCATAATAGAATCCCCTACCAGTGTAGATACATGAACATGCATAACTAAAGAATCACGAGGCATATCCAAATAACGAGCAAAGTGTGATGACATATATGAATAAGTAGAAGCAGAGTCAAATAACAATGAAGCATATTTGTGGCACACTAAAACAATACATGTGATCGCAGCGTCGGAAGCAACTGCCTCTGGCCTGGCTGGAAATATGTAGCACCGGGCCTATCCACCACCCGGATCAACCTCCCCCTCTAGGGCGACCTCGAACTAACTGTGCCCCAGCCCTAGCTGGTTGGGTGGGTGGTGTAGCTGCTGGTGCTGATATCATATGACGTGAGCTCTGTTGTGGAACTCTACTCAGAAGTCTGGGCCAATCTCTCTGGAGATGACTCAAGTCCCTACACTCAAAGCAACACTTCTACTGACGAAGTTGCTGACCCTGATAATTTGAATAACTGCCTGGAGAACCCTGGACAGATAGAGCACGGTAAGAACTCTAGGTCGGCAGCACACTGAATGATGACTGAGCTGGTAGAGCACTGTAGGAACTGTGGCTAACCGAAGAACCGCGAGGAACATGGTGACCTCACTGAGAGGGTCTGAAAGGACATCCTCTACTGTAATGTGACTGGCCTCCAGATGAGGCACTGCTGAAACTACCTGAACCACAAGGCCTCTTGGCCTCCTGCTCCTCACGCTTAAGCCTGCGAACCTGCTCCAAACGTCTGGCAATCTCGGCCACCTGGTCAAACCAACATCCGTCTCAACCTCTCGAGCCATACGGTAATGTAAACCATAGTTGATGCCATCAATGAACATCTTGATCTTCTCCCTCTCAATGGGAACCAACCATATAGCATGACGTTCCAAATCTGCAAATCTTATCTCGTATTGGGTCACATTTATACCCTTCTAGCATAGTTGCTCAAACTCCCTATGCAATTCATCTCTACGATTCGATGGGGCAAACTTCTCTAAGAAGAGAACTGAGAACTCATGCCATGTAAGTGGCACTGCGCCAACTAGCCTTCCTAACTCATAAGTGTGCCACCATCTATAAGCTGCCCCTATTAGCTGAAAAGTAGTAAATGCAATCCACAGGTGTCCAAAATACCCGTTGTGCGAAGAATCCGCTTGTGTCGGTCTATAAAATCCTGAGCATCCTCTGACTCTCCTCTACCGAACTCGACGGATCATGCCTACTAAACTTCTCCAACCTCCTCTACTCTGCATCGGTCATAGGTGGACCAACCTCGGCCCGAGCAGCAAGAACTGGCTGCACTAGTAACACCCTGGGTGTCTGCTGACCTTGAGCTAGCTGCTTTGGAGTACAGGCAGCGGGAGTCTGGACACCTCCCCAGCCTGTAAGGTAGCTGGTGTGGTCGTAACCTCCGGAGCCAAGCTCGTGCACACAGTCAAATCTGAGCCAAAGCCTCTTGAAGACCAGGGATGACAATAGGTATCGCTGGTGTCTGAGATGGTCCCACTGGCTCAACAGTATATAGAACCTGCTCCTCAGCTGGAGCAACTGGTGGTTGCACAGGTGCTGCCCTAGCTGTAGTGCGAGCCCCACATCGGCCTCTCACCGCCCTGGCTAGTGGTATTGGTGCTCGTCCTCCTGATCCGATCACATGTGGTCTGTGAGAGAGTAGAAGACTCAAGGTTCAAACTTCGAAAAAAAAATAAACCCGCACGATAAGAATGTAAGAAAGTGAAGTTTTCTAACAATTTAGTAGCCTCTTAAAGATAAGTACAGACGTCTCCGTACTGATCCGCATGACTCTGCTAAACTTGCTCATGATCTGTAATACCTACAAACCTAGGATTTGAGCGGATGACTAAAGTAGGAGAGAGCTTTAAGGAGTGGAGTGGAAAGAAAAGAATGATTGTTTCCATATGAGTGATTTGACCAAAACAAAGGAAGTGTAAAAATATTAACAGGAATGAGTATAATGAATTAGATTACAAACATGTATTTGTGACAGAATATTCTAAAAAATATTTAGCCTACGATAGAATTATAATATTAATTGGTAAGCGATCATTCACAAATTAATTAGTGTAGATGAAATAGCGTAAGAATGTGATTAAGTATGATGAAAAGATCCTAATATTTTTATGAATTATATTAAAGCCGATTTTATGTATTTTGCAAGTGGCAGGCTATTTTGAGTTATTTAACTCATTACAAATATTTAAACAACTTAGTTAATGATTAACCTAACATGATATTCTAAGTGTAGTTAACCTAGCATATACAAGTGGGCCTAAACTAAGTATTTAAGTAAAAAGTAAATGTGATATCTACTAGTATTTTATTTTGGCTATTTTTTTCAACTCTTTTTTTTTCTGAGAACATTGTTCATTCATGGATTATGATCAATGCTTTTTTAGTTTTTTGAATTTTTTTTTAAGCTCCCAAAAACTGCGGTCACATAATTTCATTTTTTCTTTAAATAAAATACATATTCAAATACAACTTCAACTTCCAAAAATTATTTTTCAAAAACTATTTTTTAAGTTTCAACCAAATTTCTGTCCAAACGCTAGCTGGATTGGTATTTGAAGATTTTATTTTCAAAATATGCCAAAAAAATAATTAAAATCTATAAACAAAAAAATATTTAAAAATAAATTTGAAAAATAGCTCCCAAACTTTATAGCCAAACGGGAGCTAAGTACCCATTTGGACATAAAATTTGATGAATTTTTTTTTTAATTTTAATTTTTTAAAATAGACATTTGTTCATAAAATTTTTAATTTTCACCCGAATTTCACCTTTGGACTGTCGTCAACATTTTGTTTTTTCTATTTCTTTTTGTGGCGAATTTGTTTCATTTTTAGGAGAACCTTAACAGCAATCTCATCAGATATCTAATGGCGGGAGCTGCCGTATTCCCAATATCACCACCATCTCCCGTCAACTTATCCTTGTCATCAACTTGTCTTCTTTCTCCAACTAGTCACTCATTACCTCTCCGTTTGCTTCTTCACAGAAACCCCAAATTGACCATTTGCCATGCCAAGGTCCATTAATTTTTTTATTTTTTCTAATCTTTTGCAATCAAATAATCAATCATTTAATTTTTTTTCTTCTGGTTTTTAGTTTGATGGATCTTTTGGAGAAGCAGCAGAGAGGATGTACCGAATGAACTTTGAAGGAGATGAATTGGTGGAGGAAGAAGATAGCGACGAGGAAGAGGAGGCAGAGAGCAGTTTGGATTTGCTAATGAGGTTAGTGGGGAGCATTTTCAGGAAGGTTTCAAAGCGTGCTAGGAAAGCTACTCGTTCTATACTGCCGGACGTCATTCCTCCACAGCTTGTAATTCTTCAAACTCCCTCTTTTCTAGTATACTCAATAATTAAGCATATAAATTACTAGCAGTGTTGGCTTTAAGTTAGAGGGTCACTACTGGGGAGCTTTTGCCCGGACTCTGTATATTTGTTAGAAAAATCACCAAATAGATACAAATATTGATTTCAAACCTACTAAATCAAATGGGTTATGCTCGAACCCATAAAGTTCAAATCATAGATCCACCTCTAAAATGCAGAGTGTCACTTAATCGTTTCTGACAATGGGTTTGGACTTTGTGGTTCGTGCGTATGTTTATTTCAACTAAATATGTAGTTCGAGTTCAAAGAATGCATCTGCACACTCCTAACAAATAGGATATTTCGTATGAGAATTGGTGTCTAAAAGACTTTGTTGCTGAACTAAGTGTCCTTTCATAGGCATAAGTTTAATGCTATAAGTGAAGCTTATCTACCTGGAACTAGACTGTACATTTCTTGGACTGAGGTGACTAAGTAATTGATAGAAATGTATAGGAAAATCCGTACGCTCTCTATCAGCATCTCACCTTGGCTGTGTTAGGATGCTGAAAAACTAAGCATTTTTATGGTTATTTGTAGATGTATGATGGCCATTAGTTCCGATTGAAGGATAAACTTTCTTTTCTTTGTATGTGGAGGGAGGTAAACGGGCAATGGTGTCAATTCTCAAGTAGCTCGTCAAAGACTTATGTTATTCAACTGTAGGTGCATCCCTGTTTCAGTTGCACCAACCACATGATCTCCCTCAAAATGGCTTTCTTCACCTTTTATATAAATATTTTCATGGGCAACTCTCCTATAGCGGCAGTGGAACACAAATTGCCAATGTGACGCTTGTGGTCACATTAAACCACAAACCAGTCTACTCTCATCTCAAGTCTTCCTAGCAGATAACATGGTGACATGATCAGGTGCTCAAAGTAAATTAGCAGAATACTCTCATGCTTCTTAATGCCTTAAGCGTCAACTCAACAAAGATCTCTTAGTCTTTTTCTTAAAAAACAATTGTGTTCCTCTTGGACTATGGTCATGATAATCTCATGGTAGAGGTTGTAGTCAGTGGGAGATTTGCATAACACAGGTCCCTCATCTTATGCTTGAGGCTTTGTCCTTCACTAGATATAATACTCTCGGACCGCAACTCATATATTGTGTATGTGCATCTTTAATGACTAAGGCCATTGGTCACCTCTTACTTCATACTGATCATTGCTCGAGTAGGGAGATTTTAAATTAAAAGTTTGTGCACTTGCTCGTGCTTGCACCAACATACCCGACTTATCATCACCAGATGAGGGTCAATCCTAAGTCCTTTTCTTGCTTCTAGTGTGATTGTCAGATAATACCCACAGTTACCATATAGTGTAAGACATTTCCAGCCATCATGTGATGTTGCTCCTCAACTACACTTCTAAGACAATTGATCCTTCTCTCAAGATTGAACCTAGCCAAGCTCACAACTTAATGCACGAAATTTAAAAGATTGGTGCCTCCAGTGTTCAAAAACAGGGAGGTGTTTTTCACTCGCAAATTGTAGCCTGTAAAACATAGTCATCACCTACTGGCAACATCCAACTACAGACACTCAATTTTAGCACCGAGACTATGCATTGTCCATAGATTTTCCTAGCTCGTTGGTGACCTTAAACACCTTCAATTCGCTAGACAAGCTCTTGAGGATGACATCCGAGATTGTTCAGTCGTGCACCTTGTTGGTGGCACGTGCAGTATGCAGTCACAATTTATGTCCCCTTATATATGTCTTAAAATAAACAAAGTGACAGGAGTAAACATGTTGTTGACACTATATCATGGTGGCTTCAGTTATATAGACTCGTTTTGAACATCCTCTATTCACCTGTCAAGTTTCAGTTCATTCTCATACTTTGGACAGTGTCATTACCGTTCGAAGTTGCATATGATCACAGCAACGGTGAGATTATGGCAAGTGAAATTTGTATGAAATGAATTCTTTCAAGCTCCATCCCGAGATTTCACTCCTCTTGAATTCAACACTGTGCCCAAGCGACTAATACTCTTGCTGCACTGTAGGTAACCCTGTTATGTGTTGTCTGCGTAGCGTGGCACTGTCGGGGCCACCGGCAGTATAACAGGTAGTACAGTCTTCTGTGACATTATGGTTGGTTGAGAGATCAGTGTTATTTGATATTCTATGGTACTACTGTGGTCTTCTTCCATTGATGGAAAGCAGCGTATCTTGGGTCATTCACCATCAGCTCTTGAATGAGGAATGAAGAAAATCATAACTCAACATGTTCTTTGTGGATTTTGGGTGTGTTTGGTATGATGGGACATTTTTTCTAGAGAAAAATCATTTTCTGGTTTTGGTTTCCAGAAAATACTTTTCAGGAAAACATTTATCTCTGAAGGGGAAAAGTGACTTCTCTCACCTATGGGCGGAAATCATTTTAATTCACAATTATATCAACTTTTAACTTCATATCTTAGTTGCTCCGACATGGCAGTTTAGGTGCCGCACCCGTGTCGACACGACACTAGTATGGGTGTGGGTATGGGATCCGTACCGGATCTGGTCAAACAATTTTGGGTACTTTGACCACGACAGACAGAAATATTCGAAACGAGAAACATTTTAATTACCAAAATCAAAACTAAAACTAGGGTAAATTTGTAGAAAATGGCATATCTTATCTAGGAAATCAATATTTTACCTATCTACAACTTGAGAATAAAAAGGAAATCCACACTTTACAAGCTAGACGTAAGTATTCCACAAAATTTCTCATAAATTAGAGAGATTTCTATTTTTTTAAATTATTGTTAGCCGGATCCCCGCACCCGTATCCATACTAGGATCCGTGTCCCCGAATCTTAAAATTTAGATCTTGAAAGATCCGACCTCTAGATCCGCACCCGTGTCGGACACCCGCACCCGTGTCCGAGCAACTTAGCTTCATAGGACTGCTTTAACTAACACTTGAGATTATCATCAATTTTTAATACTCAGCTTTCAACCAAACACTATCCAGTTTGCTAATATTATTATAAATCTTTAATAAATGTATTTTCTGGAAAGTATTTTCCAATGTTCAACCAAACATTGGAAAACATTTTCCATGAAAATATTTTTCTAAAAATAAGTCATTCTTCGGAAACTGACTGGCCTATACCTAACACACCACTTATCCAGACGGAGTTGTCCTCTGTTTTGTTGTATTAAAGATGGGTGTATCAAATTCTTTTAAGACCAGCAATCAGCTAAGTTGCTCGGATTCTTCACTTTCGGTGTTGCACTCGTGTCGACACGACGTGGGTGTGGGTGTGGGATCCATGCCGAATCTGGTCAATCGATTTTGGGTACTTTGACCAAAATCGAGGAGAAATTCGAGACATATATAGTGTAACTGAGATTAAAATAAAAACTAGGGTAAAACTGAAGAAAATGGAATACCTTGTATATAGAAATTATATGTCTGTCCTTTTCCTTTTATCTCCTTCTTGGATTCTGCTCTTGATCAATATTATCTCCTTCTCGGAATACCTTGAGTTTTCACATAATGTCTCATAGTTTGGACATAATTTTGTAACTCTATTTTAGATAATTGAATTATTTTTAGCCGAATCTCTACACCCGTATCTATACCTGGATCCGTATCATCGAATCTTAAAATTTTGATCATGAAGGATCCGACCTCTAGATCCGCACCAGTATCGGACACCCGAGTCCGAGCAACTTAGGTAATCAGGGTATTGCATAGAACAATTTACGTGTAAGTTCGTTAGAAGTTTTTGGTTGTAACAACACACTTTTTATGATTTCCCATTTGAAGCTAGCATGAGCATCAATCTAACGTGAATTCCAAGGTATCTGGTTTCCCAACTTCGCTTTAGCCACCTCTTTAAAAGGGAATGAATGTTTAGCAGAATTGCAATGACTTATCCCATTGCATGGTAATAGTAAGTTGGTATATCTCCTAATGTGCTAACTTTATGGTTTTCTTACTTTTACGAGTTAAGTTGATTTGTGCTTTCATGGCAACATGAGTCAATCCACCTCTAGAAACTTCAATTCAGTTCACACATGCTATAGTACCATGTTTCTTTTCTTTATTTACCATATCGGGGCTATCAGTGCTTTCGGTGTTTTCTTAGTTTTGATCTTCTAATTGATCACTTTCCAGAAGTTATGTTCAGAATCTTCTCTCTTATCTCTTCTCATTGTTGGAGGAATGCAGGTTTCTTTTGCGGTTGATGGAGTTCTAATTTTGGCTTCACTCTCCATCTTGAAGGCATTTCTTGAGGTATTCCTCTGCCATGTCATTTTCTCTTACAGGGAACACACAATAATGGCATGTTACTTGTTTTAAGGGTTTGCTCATTTAATCAAATCTGTTTTCTGCTTCTTTGTGGCTTCAAGCTGCCTATCCACTAATTAAAGGAAACAGATATGCAGTTCTAAGAATGTAATATAAAAGAGGTTTATATAATTTATCCAGCATAATGCTTATAAAACAGAAGTGTAAATTTAGTTTTTTGTTTTGTATTTTCTAGAGTCATGGAAAGTCCTTTACATCTAGAACTTTTGCCATATAATTAGTAAACATATATACAAATTATGCTACTATTTCTTTCCCTATTTGTTTGTCATTTTCATTTATCAATCAATGGTCACTTAGACTAACTGCGCAACTAGATTGAATTTACTTTTTGAATTTAATTTAGATGTTCAAAAATTGTGCGAAGAGTACTTTTCTCTCCATCTTGATTTGTATGATACTCTTTCCTATTTGGGACTTCCCGAGCCATACCATTTTCGTACAACCTTTGCAACTTGCAAGAATTTAAGCTCATTAAGCTATTCAAATTCTTTTAACTTTAATAATGTGATATTTTCTCTATCAAACTTTCAATTACTAATCATTATTTTTTCTCTATGACTTATATTAATTCATAAGCAAAGTATTTTATGTTGATAGCGGGAAGCGTGTCAGGAAATAGGAAGGAAAAACAACGAAAAGAAAAATTCAATTAACAACAAGATTTACGTGGTTCGGCAATTTTTACCTAATCCATTGTCACACAGAGTATAGTTTTATTGCCAGAGAAAAAGAACACTGTTATGGATGAGTGATGCAAATGAGAAGTGATGCCTATTTATAGGCAGGGATCAGCTGAAAATCAAATTTAACATCTTGAGCCCCGTTCCAATCAAGTTACCCTCATGTAAAATGGAACCGAGAGAGTATATATTACAAAATACTCATATCAAATCAGCCAGGAGTAGAATAAAAACTGTTAGTGCATGATGACTTAGTTTGACCCTCAGAAAAAGACAAACATTTCGGACAGAGGGAGTATTTTTGATCTACCGTGTTAGCTGAACCAGTCTGTTGTTTCGAGTGTGTGCACGTGTAAAGTCTGCCAGTACTTCACACTCTATTTATTCAATGGTTCAACTTGAAAAATCATTCTGTTGCTGCTTTGGGTAATGTTTCTATTTATTCAATCTTTCAACTTGAAAAATCGTTTTGCTGCTGCTTTGGGTACTAACAGGGAGGTAAAATAAAACAGGGGGAAAGAAATATATAGGAAGATGATAGAAGTTTTTAGATCTTTTCCACCGAGCATTAGGCAATAAGTAATTTATCTGTATCTAGACAGTTAAATCTAGGGTATCTCTGGATGCAACCATGTTGTAGTTTTATCTGATGTCGAGGGCTTTTGGAAAAAGCACTTGTTTCATGGTTTCTAACCTAATGTATGCACATTATTTCAGAAGTAACGTGCCAAAACCTTCAACCAGATTAGAGAATTAAATGCTACAGGTTCGGAAGGTTCTTGTGAAAAGCAATTTTACGTCTTCCATTCTAATTTAAGCATGATTAACGGTTAAATATATCAATTTCTGCTCTTGTGTGGATGAGATATTGATCTTTAATTGAACTTTGCTACTACCTGTTGATTTATGATCTTGTCCTTCTAGGTGATCTGCACACTTGGTGGTGCTGTCTTTGTAGCAATTTTGTTGTTACGTGTGCTCTGTTCGGCTGTTTCCTACTTTCAGTCTACTAGCTCAGGTTTTAACAATGGTGAAAGTTCATATGGCAGAACACAACCCGCTGCATGATTGAGCCTAGCCACATACCTTTCATCTGGTTAATCATTAACAGTACAACAGTAATTCTTAAAACAACAAAAACTGTTAGTAGCAGTAAAATGTTCTGTAAGTAATAGTGACTTAATTTGGCAATGTGAATTTTACATGTTCAAAGATTTTGGCAGCTTCTACAGGGAATGATTCATTTTTCGCTTGGAGTTTGCACATATTTTCAAATGACCATGAAATGACAGATGATGAAGCTTTGTGGTTTTTCTTCCTCTTGAAATGTGTATCTTGATCTAAGATATGAGGCAATTTAGTTTACTTGTTATACCAATTAATGGTCAAGCAGTATCTCCATTTACTGGTTATATCAGTATTTCTCTTCACGAAGGAAACAGCAGCAGTTTTAAATCGTCAGGAAAGAGGAAAACATGAGAAGGATTCAAATCCCACTAGTCTTTGTGGGCAGAGTTTATTCGAAAAGTACACAATTACCTAGTATGTTATATTAATAGACATGCACGTAAGCTAAACTGAAGTCTGAACACCACTGTTACTATAAATAAATAAATTCAAAAAAAAAAAGAGTGCCTTCTACTCTGCGTTACTTCTTCCCGTGCTTGGAAAATCTTATATAATGAACTGTTACGAGATCTCTAATCGTAATTTCATAACCGAACCACTTATTAATATTTGAGCTACACTGTGTATATGGTTAAAACTAGGCTCGCCCGATTTTACTATTTGATCGAGACTAGAGAATTGCATCGAAGGTCGGCCTCATAGTGGATCGGATGGAGGCATACGGACAAGGTATCGAGTTCGGGGTTCGAGGTACCCGTCGAGATCGATGCCAGTATCGATCAAGACCGAATGAGAAAAACTTAGAGCAAGATCGGAGATGGTATAATAACGGAAAGGCGAAATATCCGTGACTGGTCGAAGATCATGGCGGAAATCTCGGAACGAATCAAATCATGAACGGTTAATTAGCTAATCATGGGATTTCTTCTGTAACTAGAGTTATACTATAAGTAGAATTCCTCTACTATATAAAGAGGAGTTCTAATCATTTGTAGGACACATTGTGAACAGATATCAAAGCAATATAATTATCTTTCTCGTTTACATTCTTATTCATTAGCTTGTTATATATTTAATTGTTGTTGCATCAACCAGTTCGAGGGTATTCAAACTCGAGGGCTGAGTTCCATTCTAACACTGGTTTGCTTCACTTTATTGTTCATTTCTGTTATTAATCTCCATATTTATCAATTGGTATTAAGTGAAATCACGTGTCTTTAAAACCACATTATAAGTTTAATTGTTATCCAACTTTAAGGGTAAACAGTTTGGCGCCCACCGTAGGGCTAAGGATAATAGTGATTGCTTAATACTGATTCTGATAACACACAGTACTTTACTCTTGTTCTTGTAAGTATTTTGTTTTCAGGATAAGCATGTCAAACTCACAAACAGCACCCACACATGGTGACAACGGCCTCGGGCTTCATGGGAAAAACGGCAATATAGCCGCCCCAGGGATCGAGGTACCTCAGGATGATCTCGAGGGGGTACCAATCGCAAACCCTTTCGATGTCAATTCACATATCGCCCAAAATGCTAATCTGGGCGCTGATCCCGAAGGTAGCGTACGCAGGGAAGGTCGATCAGGTGGTCGAGGTACGCAGGGCGGAGAAGACGGTGAAGTCAGCCTCCAATTGATATTTGAGATACTACATGCTCAATAAGCCGCTATACCACAACTACAGAATCAACACCGTGCACCAAGTGGGGTCGAATCTAAGCCTCCACCAGAAGTTGTTCCCAGGGTCGAACCTGTACCGGAGAGATCGAACGACAATGAATCGGGGACGGACCCCGCCATTATGAAAATGCTCGAGGAACTCACTAAACGAATTGAATCAGGGGAAAAGAAAATTGAGGCAAACAAAAAGGTAAAAACATACAACTCCCGGGTTGACCAAATACTGGGGGCACCGCTGATTCTAAAAGGTTTGGACTCGAATAAGTTCGTGCAGAAGTCGTTCCCCCCAAGTACGGCTCCGAAGCCCACTCTGAAGAAATTCCGCATGCCGGAAATCCCCAAATACAATGGGACCACCGATCCTAATGAGCATGTCACCTCTTATACATGCACAATAAAGGGGAATGACCTAGAAGATGATGAGACTGAATCTGTTCTACTGAAGAAATTTGGAGAAACTCTATCGAAAGGGGCAATGATATGGTATCACAATCTGCCACCTAATTCCATCGATCCCTTCACCATGCTTGCAGATTCCTTCGTGAAGGCACACGCCGGAGCAATAAAGGTTGCGACTAGGAAGTCGGACCTCCTTAAAGTGAAATAGAAGGACATCGTAATGTTAAGGGAACTTGTATCTCGGTTCCAGATGGAACGCATGGACCTATCCCTGGTGACAGATGATTGGGCTGTTTAGGCCTTCACCCAAGGTGTGAATGAACGGAGCTCGGTAGCATCGCGGCAGCTGAAACAGAATTTAATTGAATACACATCAGTGACCTGGGCTGATGTGCATAATTGGTACCAGTCAAAGATCATGGTCGAGGATGATCAATTGGGGAGCCCTTCCGGTTCCATCTATCCAAACAGGCCCGTTGGAGTTCAAAGGGACATCGACAGAGAACCCCGATCGAACAGAGATCTGTATCAATCATACAACACAGATCGTAGAAACAGCGGCCCGGGACGTAATCCCGTTCGAAATGATCGAAGGAATGACCGAGGACAAATCTCTCAAGGGCTCATGAGAAAAAGTGGCTTCGATAGACATGTCGATCCACATAAGCACCACGATTATCAGAATACAACTTCAGCATCGATGGGTTAGGTATTGTATCAGCCATTGGGAGAATCAAAGATACTAGATGGACCATACCCCTGTAGACCGATCCATCCCAAAGAAACCCTAACCAAATATGAAAATACCATGGTACCTATGGTCATAAAACCGAAGACTGCAGACAGCTAAGGGAGGAGGTGGCCCGTCTATTCAACGAGGGGCACCTTCGAGAATTCTTGAGCGATCGAGCTAAAAATCATTTCAGAGACAGGGATGCAAATAGGAAAAACGAGCAGGAAGAACCACCACACGCGATTCACATGATCGTTGGTGGGGTTGATATTCCACAAGGGCATGTGTTCAAATGCACCAAAGTATCAATTACCAGGGAAAAACGAACTCGAGACTATGTACCAGAAGACACTTTGTCATTCAATGATGAGGAAGCAGAGGGAATTTCACAACCCCACAATGATGCATTGGTAATCTCTATCCTTATGAGTAAAATTCAAGTTAAATGTGTTTTAATTGATTCAGGGAGCTCTGCCAATATTATTCGATAGAGGGTCGTGGAACAGCTCGGCATACAGGACCACATTGTGCCAGCAACTCGAGTTCTCAATGGTTTCAACATGGCAAGTGAAACAACCAAAGGTGAAATCGTATTGCTAGTAAATGTAGCCGGAACTATTCAAGAAACAAAGTTCCATGTGATCGAGGGCGATATGAGATACAACGCCCTGCTCCGAAAACCCTGGATTCACAACATGAGGGCGGTCCCCTCAACCCTTCACCAAATGTTGAAGTTCCCAACATCGGATGGAGTAAAAATCGTGTATGGGGAACAACATGCTGCCAAACAGATGTTCGCAGTCGACGAAGTTACACCGAGATTGGCATTTTTGTCAACAAGGGATCGGAGTCCAAAGGGAAATAGGAAGGTAAATAGCAACCACAACCACTAGCCTCGACTCAGTCAGAGAAGAAGGGAACGGACGAGGACAATGACTACTGGATCCCTCGATCCTTCATAATCCTCGAGGATTCTGACGCCACTAAATCGACAGTCGAAGAGCTGGAGCAAGTCATACTGATCGAGCATCTACCCGATCGAAAGGTATACCTGGGCACAGGGTTAACCCCCGAGCTCAGGGAAAAACTCATTAAATTCCTTATCGATAATATGGATTGTTTTGCTTGGTCCCACCTATATATGACAGGGATCCCACCGGAGATCACTACACATCGACTGAGCTTACACCCGAAGTTCCGCCCAGTAAAACAAAAGAGAAGGCCTCAGTCCGAGGTAAAACATGCATTCATTAAGGACGAGGTAACCAAACTTCTCAAAATAGTATCCATTCGAGATAAAATATCCCGAATGGTTAGCAAACGTAGTTGTAGTCCCTAAAAGGGTTAATAAGCTTAGAATGTGTGTGGACTATTAAACAAAGCATATCCTAAAGACTCTTTTTCTCTGCCGAATATCGATCGCATGATCGATGCCACGGTCGGTCACGAGATCCTTAGTTTTCTCGATGCCTACTCCGGGTACAATCAAATACAAATGAACCCGTAGGATCAGGAAAAGACTCCGTTCATCACTAAGTACGACACCTATTGTTATAATGTAATGTCGTTTGGACTAAAAAATGCTTGTGCCACTTATCAACGCCTAGTAAATCGAATGTTCGAAGAATAAATAGGTAAATCAATGGAGGTTTATATTGACGATATGCTAGTTAAGTCCCTGCGAGCAGATGACCATTTGACACATTTGCAGGAGGCCTTCGATATACTAAGGAAATACAACATGAAGCTCAATCCGGAGAAATGTGCATTCGGGGGTCAGCTCAGGCAAGTTCCTCGGCTTTATGGTATCGGGTGATCGAGATTAACCCGGATAAGATCAAGGCAATTGAAGACATCACAGTCGTGGACAACGTTAAGGCCGTACAAAGATTGATAGGGCGCATAGGCCCCCTAGGCTAATTCATCTCGAGGTCTTCATATAGAAGTCACCAGTTCTTCTCACGGCTCAAAAAGAAGAACAATTCTGCATGGATCCCCGAATGTCAACAAGCATTGGAAGAATTAAAGCGGTACCTCTCGAGCCCGCCACTTCTTCATACTCCGAAAATGGCAGAGCCACTCTACTTGTACTTAGCAGTCTCGGAAATCGCGATAAGTGGGTTCCTAGTTCGAGAAGAGCAAGATACGCAATTTCCTGTTTACTATGTTAGTCAAACTTTAGGTGATGGCGAGACCCGGTACCCACACTTAGAAAAATTAGCGCTTGCCCTAATAAGCGCCTCTAGGAAATTAAAACCATATTTTCAATGTCATCTGATCTTTGTGGTGACTACTTATCCTTTTCGAAATATTTTGCATAAGCCCGAACTCTCGGGCTGATTGGCTAAATGGGTCGTCGATATCAGTGGGTATGATATCGAGTATCAACCCCGAATGACCATCAAGTCTCAAATCTTAGCAGACTTTGTGGCCGAATTTACGCCAGCACTCGTACCCGAGGTCGAAAAGGAACTATTATTAAAATGGGGTACATCATCGTTGGTGTGGACCCTCTTCACAGATGGCTTTTCGAACGTGAAAGGGTCCTGGCTAGGCATCATTTTGAAGCCTCCCACAGGTAATATAATTAGAGAATCTATCAAAACTTCCTAGTTAACTAACTATGAGGCCGAGTATGAGGCCATGATTGCAGGTCTCGAGCTAGCTAAGAGTTCGGGAGCAGAGGTCATCGAGACCAAATATGACCCCCTACTTGTGGTAAACCAAGTCAACAGAACCTTCGAGGTTCGAGAAGATCGAATGCAGAGGTACTTGGACAAACTACAGGTGACACTACATCGATTTAAAGAGTGGACCCTACAACATGTACCTCAAGAACAAAACAGCGAGGCTAATGCCCTTGCGAATTTGGGGTCATCGGTCGAAGACGATGAAATTAGCTCGGGGCTGTCGTACAATTTTTTAGGTCAGTAATCGAAGAAGGCCACGACGAAATAAACTCCAAAAGTCTGACCTGGGATTGGAGGAATAAATATATCGAATACCTAAAGAACGGGAAGCTTCCATCGGACCCTAAGGAATTGAGGACTATACGCATGAAGACCGCACGGTTCACGTTGGCCGAAGAAGGAACATTATATAGAAGGACGTTTGATGGACCATAGGAAAGCTTGGGACCAGGAGATACCGACTACGTCCTACGAGAAATCCACGAGGGAACTTGCGAAAATCATTCTGGTACCGAATCATTGGTTCACAAAGTCATCAGAGCAAGATACTATTGGGAAGATATGGAAAAGGATACAAAAAAGTTTGTTCGAAAGTGCGACAAATGTCAAAGGTATGAGTCGATGATTAACCAACCCGGAGAGCAAATCCACTCAGTCTTATCCCCATGGTCATTCATGAAATGGGGAATGGATATTGTCGGCCCTCTACCATCGACCCTAGGTAAAGCTAAATTTATTTTGTTTATGACTGACTATTTCTCTAAGTGGGTTGAAGCACAACCTTTCGAGAAATCCAGAGAAAAAGAAGTCATAGACTTTATCTGGTACCACATTATATGCCGATTCGAGATGCCTGCCGAGATCGTATGCGACAATGGAAAGCAATTCATCTGCAGAAAAGTGACAAAATTTCTCGAAGATCACAAAATAAAAAGGATCATGTCAACGCCATACCATCCTAGTGGGAATGGACATGCCAAATCGACAAACAAGACCATCATTCAAAATCTAAAGAAAATATTGAACGACGCTAAGGGAAAATGGAGAGAAATATTGCCCGAGGTCCTTCGGGCGTATCGAACAACGTCAAAATCCGGTACTGGGGAAACACGAGGCTATGAATACAAGCCTCAAATTTCTAAATGAGAGGCAGGAAGCCTCCCTCGTTCGAATGGCCGCACAAAAATAGCGGATCGAAAGGTATTACAACCAAAGAGCCAATCTTCGACACTTTTAAATCGGGGACTTAGTTCTGAGAAAAGTCACCCTCAATACTCGAGACCCAAACAAAGGAAAACTTGGCCCAAATTGGGAGGGACAGTGCCGGGTCCTCGATGTCGTCGGAAAAGGATCATACAAGCTTGGCACGACGAATGGAGAGCAATTTCCAAACAGTTGGAACGTATCACTTCTCAAACGATATTAGTGCTAAGGTATGAGCTTCTCCATTTTCATTCACATTTCATACTAACCACCTGCAGATGTTCGATCGAAGACGTCGAGGGATTCTTCAACACAAAAGCCCTTAGATCTGAAAGCATGCGTTGCACTCTTTTCTCCTTAGATCGGTTTTTGTCCCAAATGGGTTTTTCCGGCGAGGTTTTTAACGAGGCAACCATTGTTCGTGCGAACTTAGAGCAATTCAACAGTATCCGAGGCTTCTTTACAATCAACCTCGAATACTAGGGGGCATCACCCTTGAATGATTACAAGGAAAGAACTTCGTGTCAACAGGGTCTTGATAAGTAAATTTTGTAAAGGGACAAACGACCGAATGAGCCGTGTCCATGTAGATTACTCGAGCCCTAATAGCAAAACATGTAGGCATATATAATCTATTGAAAGAAGTATTTTTTTCCTTGCCAGATATTCTATGCCTTAGTGAAATTTCTACTTTACAATTTCATACTTGTGATCTATTGTGGAAACTGGCTTAAGGGTCGATCGCAAATAAAGTTTGAACAATTGACCCCCCACTCGGGGACTGCCACCAAAAAGATCGACATGGTCGAATTACTAAAACCTCGAGATCGTAAGACCTTAAAAAGGCAACCCTCGATTTTATAGGCTGTCACACCTCATTTTTCCCTACCCCCTGGATTAATGAAGGGTAAATAAGGGAGTTTTTCCAATTAAAGTGACATTATTCGGTTTTGGGACTTATTATTTATTTCAAAGTCGCCACCCGGATTTTTTACGATACTCCGGGACACCATGCTATTTTAAAAAAAATTCCAAACCGAGGAAATTTTGACTCTGTTTTAATTTTTCTGCGACCAGAAATCTGATTAAAAAATTCTGTTAACCCGGGAGAAGTTAGGCATTCCCGAGTTTCGTGGTTCTAGCACGGTCGCTTAACTATTAATATTTGGCCTCATTATCCAATTATTTACATATTTTTAAGCCTATTGTGCTTTTTAACCTTTTTCACTTTTTAGCCGCTTTTAATATTTATGGATTCATCTTTAAACAAGTCACGATGGCGTACACTTGTTTGTTCTTGGACACATTATAACTGCGCCACATGAAATGCACCCGCAATTACAACATGTGATTTTTNGTGTAGATTATGTAGTCGAGACTATGGTCATGACGGTTTTATAGTGCCTATTTGAGGCGATGTTTGGTTATTCTTTATGTTTTCTATTTGAGGGAGTACTTTAGTTTTAGGATAGATTAGGACGTTATGGATTTATCTTGGACAAGTTACGATGGCGCACACTAGTTGTTTTTTAGCACATGGCAAACACGTCACATGAAATGCACCCGCGGTTGCTATATGCGTTTTATCGTTATTTTGGAGTTGAGGGTCGGGGGCATGAGTTGCCACTCCCGAGTGTAGATAATGGTAATTTTTGGAATGACGCTTAATTTTACCTAATTTTCAAACTAAAGGATGTCCCTCTACCTAGAGGATCGCCTAAAATGATGTTCACTAGCCTAAAGGATACATGCTTCGGGCTATGGCCATATTTTAGCCCCTTAAATGTTTAACCCTTTTGGCCAATCCTATTTATGACTAGTTTTGATAAGATTCGAATTTGAACAGTCTGAATAACCAGGAGTAGATATATTAACACGTTTATCATTTGCATTGTAATAATAAAAAAAAAAGGCAGATTTGAGTTGCAAATACAATGCATCAGATTCCTTTGTCGTTCAACCTATATGCCATACACGAGTACTTATATACTACTTACGGATACAACGTGGACCTTGTAACCTCATTTCCGTGAAGGAACAACTTTTGCGAAAAGGTAAAACTAACGAAGCCTCTTAAATTAAGATTATCCGATATATTTTTTAGGAAAAGATTTGTTGATCCTCATACCCTTCAACAAAAAAATATTTAACACCATCAATAGGCCTGCAATTCTAGTTTCCCTAACTATCATGATAGACATTACTGGGAATACAGTTGGTTCACAACCTTTGATATAGTCCAGTCCTTATTACAACTAAAGAATATACAAAAGGCTGTAATTACGCTATTACATTGTTCTTAAATTGAATACATAAGTTCTAATAATAAGAAGAAAAATAAAAAGGAACAAGGTTAGATGCTGCCCATTTTCAAGTCAACAAATTTTACACTTTAGGATCTGTATTCTTCAGCTTTTAGTCCCAACTGGACCATACAGAACTCATGTGTGCTGTAAGAGGCTGAATCTGATCATTACAGGGATCAGATTCAACCCTTTACATGCTGCTCCCCATAGTGATATAAGATATAAGTTGTCCAAACCAACATATATATAAACATCTTATGGGGTGCATTTGATCATTAAGGGGGTCAGATTCACTACCCTTTAATGCTATCTAATGACTCTATCATGACTTCATGGATATGGAATTAATTACAAAAGCCTTTTGAGAGATAACTCTACAGTTATAATCACACATAGATGAACAGTCAAATTTTAACCAGTAATTACAGATTCAGCAGAAGGAAAGGCCACATGTTTTATGCATTTTTCTTAGATTGAATCTGACTATAAAGGAGAGTCTGATTCAAACTTACAGATGCAATCTTGTTTGCCATTTTTAACAACCATACCAGTACTTCAAACGGTATTCATTTGGACACTTTGACTATTCTTGACTTTTTAGAGAATGAATCAGACCATACAAGGGTTCAGATTCTTTACTCTACAGCCTTTCTTATCTACAAGGTCGTATACCCTTTAAAAGATGAATTTCAAGCCATTTATACTACTTTTGTGCACTATCATGGCGTGAATTTGACCATTAACAGGTCAAATTCATCTGCCCTAGTGTTGATACTAACATATCTAGAGATTTGCTTGTTGAATCTCTTTATTAACCAAAGAGACTCAATTGAAAAGCATATTTTTCTGCACACTTATAGAGAGAGCCTGACCATAGAGAAGGTCAGATTCTACACCTCAGTGCAGCCTTATTTTTTAATATATAACTATGAGTATTTACCATACTTATATACATTTGGCCTGAAATAACAGAACATTCCAGCAAGGGGATAGCAGCAAAATAAACAGGAGATAGCAAACCTCAGCAGACATATTGATAACCTCATTGAGAGGGAGCCATCCGAACGTCCACTCGATTTGGTTGGCAGTCAGTGAGCTCAAGTATGAGTGCCAGGCTTCTGTGCCTTCAGGGAATTGGTGGCCTTTTACCCGAGTACCATGTTCCTCGATGCAGTTCAAACTGGTTAAGCCGTAGTTCATGTAGCCCGGGTGGTGACAGAGGTGTTCGATTAGCCAGATTTGTAGGAGCAGGTTGCACCCCTCGAAGAATTTTCCCCCTGATTGGAAAACTGTCAGAGCACGGTAAATCTCGGCTAAGACCATCGGTATGAGTGTGCCATTGGACTTTTTCATCATGAAGTCTACTATTCCCACAAGTCCGATCTCTATGCGTCTGTCACTTCTTGGGCAGATCAAGGTGCCCAAGAATGCTACCACAAAAGCTAGCCCCCGGTGGGCTTCCCATTAGCCTGATCTTTGTGAGTTAGACCAGCGTTGTTAGCCTCATAACCCTGGGGATCTCCATAACGTCCATAACCCTGGGGATCTCCATAACATCTCCATAAGAAAGTAGAAAATGCAGAAGCCTTCGGACAAATGTGGGTCTTGGACTTCCCGACTAATGTTCAACAGATCCAAAAACTTGTGGGGAGTCACCGCCCTGGGCGCCACTGGGTACCGACTTCTGAGATTGTCATTGAGACCAACATACCCCGCTATTTTCTCCAGCGTGGGTGTTAATTCAAAGTCCGAAAAGTGGAATACATTGTGGGCGGGATCCCAGAACGGTACTAGAGCCTCGACGATGTCCAACCTCGGCTTGATCTTTAAAAGGCCAGTAAGTCCCCCTAAAGCTTTTATAACAGACTTTCTACTGGTCTCCCCCAAGTTGCTCCACCACATATGGAGTCCCAAAGGGATTTCCTCGACTGCTTTGAAGGGGATGTTTTCAACTGTATTCATCCTCCACATTCGTTCTTTTTTTTTATTAAGACCACAAAATTTTTTTCGAAATGTGTCATTTTGGGCAAAGGGTTTAAAGAAAATGGACCACCTTTGCGAATATGGCTTTTTAAAGTCGTGTTCGCGAATTGGGTCGAAATTTAAAGACAAAACACAGGTGGCCATTCTTGCAAGCAAAACGGCCTTCCGGCGCCCTACTTGGGCGATTAGGCTATAATGGCGTCACCTAATTTTATTTAAGGCTATATTTATTTGATTTTGAAAAATGGAGTTGGACCCGGTGAGGATTGCCTACGTATCTCACACCAGTGAGAATCAAACAAAGCGTAGTTCGGGAAAAAATCTTGATTAACTAAAAATATACACCCACTCATTTTGTTTTATATAAGTATATTTTATTTTTTAGAAATTTTGGCAGCGTTTCAGGATAAACACAAGGATTTTCCAAAATAGGGTAAATTCTCTATTCTACCTCACTCTTGGTTTTTCTGCTCATTTTGGTTTAGTCGGTCGATACACAAGTTGTGACAAATAAATGCATACGTAGCAAATAAAATGCATCAGGGTAGTCTTTTATTTCGGGTACACCTGTCCTAGACGGACCCAACCCCTGTGTTGAGTCCCCTAAGTCAAATGCACATGATGCAAATAAGCGTTCCTACTAGGGATCCGGCATGAGGTTTTGTTATTCTAGGTTTAAACCTGGGGTTTTGTTCTAGACCAGGCTTACCTGAGCGGACAGCTCGAGCCGAGGTCGGGGAAGCGTACCGGGAATACAGAAGCTTCACCGGCTTTGCAACTTATCTGTACCTCATTCTAAAATTTGGATATGACTCTAATAGAAAAGAAGTCACACGAAGTGCACACTTCCCAGATGATTTAGAAGACTCAAAGAGAAGAGGGTTTCAGCTCAATTTTATATACAGTTCAGATAATATCAAAGCGGTAAAAGCATCATTTAGCACATTAGGTTCAAATATTTAATCAGATAATAAAGCCAAATACAACAGTTATTCTAAGCTCGAATTCTTGAACCCTGAACCAGAGATTCTGGGTTCCTTTCCCCAGCAGTGTCGCCAGAGCTGTCACACCTCCTTTTTCCCTACCTCCTGGATTAATAAAGGGTAAATAAGGCAGTTTTTTCAATTAAAGTGACATTATTCGGTTTTGGGACTTATTATTTATTCCAGAGTCGCCACCCGGATTTTTTACGATGCTCCGGGACACCGTGTTATTTTAAAAAAATCCCAAACCGAGGAAATTTTGACTCTGTTTTAATTTGTCTGCGACCAGAAATCCGAGTAAGGAATTCTGTTAACCCGAGAGAAGGTGTTAGGCATTCCCGAGTTCCGTGGTTCTAGCACGGTCGCTTAACTATTAATATTTGGCCTAATTATCCAATTATTTATATATTTTTAAGCCTATTGTGCTTTTTAACCTTTTTCACTTTTTAGCCGCTTTAATATTTATGGATTCATCTTTAAACAAGTCAAGATGGCGTACACTTGTTTGTTCTTGGACACATTATAACTGCACCACATGAAATGCACCCACAATTACAACATGTGATTTTTTATTATAATTTGAAGTTGAAGACGGGGACATGAGTAGTCGCACCCGAGTATAGATTATGTAGTCGAGACTATGGTCATGACGGTTTTATAGTGCCTATTTGAGGCGATGTTTGGTTATTCTTTATGTTTTCTATTTGAAGGAGTACTTTAGTTTTAGGATAGATTAGGACGTTATGGATTTATCTTGGACAAGTTACGATGGCGCACACTAGTTGTTTTTTAGCACATGGCAAACACGTCACATGAAATGCACCCGCGGTTGCTATATGCGTTTTATCGTTATTTTGGAGTTGAGGGTCGGGGGCATGAGTTGCCACTCCCGAGTGTAGATAATGGTAATTTTTGGAATGACGCTTAATTTTACCTAATTTTCAAACTAAAGGATGTCCCTCTACCTAGAGGATCGCCTAAAATGATGTTCACTAGCCTAAAGGATACATGCTTCGGGCTATGGCCATATTTTAGCCCCTTAAATGTTTAACCCTTTTGGCCAATCCTATTTATGACTAGTTTTGATATGATTCGAATTTGAACAGTCTGAATAACCAGAAGCAGATATATTAACACGTTTATCATTTGCATTGTAATTTTTAAAAAAAGGCAGATTTGAGTTGCAAATCCAATGCATCAGATTCCTTTGTTGTTCGACCTATATGCCATACACGAGTACTTATATACTACTTACGGATACAACGTGGACCTTGTAACCTCATTTCTGTGAAGGAACGACTTTTGCGAAAAGGTAAAAATAACGAAGCCTCTTAAATTAAGATTATCTGATATATTTTTTAGGAAAAGATTTGTTGCTCCTCATACCCTTCAACAAAAAAATATTTAACACCATCAATAGGCCTGAAATTCTAGTTTCCCTAACTATAATGATAGACATTACTAGGAATACAGCTGGTTCACAACCTTTGATATAGTCCAGTCCTTATTACAACTAAAGCATATAAAAAAGGCTATAATTACGCTATTACATTGTTCTTAAATTGAATACATAAGTTCTAATAATAAGAAAAAAAATAAAAAGGAACAAGGTTAGATGTTGCCCCTGTTCAAGCCAACAAATTTCACACTTTAGGATATGTATTCTTCAGCTTTTAGTCCCAACTGGACCATACAGAACTCATGTGCGCTGTAAGAGGCTGAATCTGATCATTACAGGGATCAGATTCAATCCTTTACATGTTGCTCCCCATAGTGATATAAGATATAAGTTGTCCAAACCAACATATATATATATATAAACATCTTATGGGGTGCATTTGACCATTAAGGGGGTCAGATTCACTACCCTTTAATGCTATCTAATGACTCTATTACGACTTCATGGATATGGAATTAATCACAAAAGCCTTTTGAGAGATAAATCTACAGTTATAATCACACATAGATGAACAGTCAAATTTTTAACCAGTAATTACAGATTCAGCAGAAGGAAAGGCCATATGTTTTATGCATTTTTCTTAGATTGAATCTGACTATAAAGGAGAGTCTGATTCAAAATTACAGATGCAATCTTGTTTGCCATTTTTAACAACCATACTAGTACTTTAAACAGTATTCATTTGGACACTTTGACTATTCTTGGCTTTTTAGAGAATGAATTAGACCATGCAAGGGTTCAAATTCTTTACTCTACAACCTTTCTTAACTACAAGGTCGTATACCCTTTAAAGGATGAATTTGAAGCCATTTATACTACTTTTGTGCACTATCATGACGTGAATTTGACCATTAACAGGTCAAATTCATCTGCCCTAGTGCTGATACTAACATATCTAGAGATTTGCTTGTTGAATCTCTTTATTGACCAAAGATACTCAATTGAAAAGCATATTTTTCTGCACACTTATAGAGAGAGCCTGACCATAGAGAAGGTCAGATTATACACCTCAGTGCAGCCTTATTTTTTAATATATAATATGAGTATTTACCATACTTATATACATTTGGCCTGAAATAGCAGAACATTCCAGCAAGGGGATAGCAACCAAACAAACAGTATTCATCACATTCAACATGTTCATTAATATGCTAATAAACATCTATACAGTCACATGTACATAAAGCAAGAGAGATAACCTCATTTTATCAATGACAACTAATTTAAGCAGGGGAAGAAGAAGAAGATTCCAATTCAAGAAATTTCATTAATAAAAGATGAGTTAAATTCGTACCTTTTAAGAGAGAAACAAACAAAGAGACTTGACCTAATAAAGGTCAAGTATGAACAGCAAGAAGGAAGAGAGATCAGCAATAGCAAACAGAAAAACCCAAAGAAAACCAACCAGTCCAGCAAGAATAACCCAGAAATCTTGAATGTGAATGTTTGAAGGAAGAACTTCCAGAAAACTAAAATTCAGCAAAAGGGAAGATAGCAACTGAACTAGGCCATCTACTTATGAACTTGTTTTTTTTAAAAGGAAATCAGATTTTTTTTCTAATAGGACTCTTCTTTTCAAAACCTTTTAAGTAGAGACAGTATTTCTGAAAAATAGGAAGGATTATGTATCCCAGCAGCTCAAAAGTGTAAAAATCCCCCCCCCTCCTCCACCTCTAAAAAGAGGGTCTATTTATAAGATATTTGGGAATGGGATATTCTTTTGAATATTCCCTATCCAATACTGAAAAATAGTACCAAAATAGTACATAGGGCAACTGTCAACCCTATCTTTGGGATAGTTGCCCATATTCTAGAACATTCTTACCTATTAAAAGACCTTTTTACCCTTAAAATTCTGATTTCCTAAGTCTACATACCTATTGTACCCCTTGGAGTCCCTGAATTTGCCATTGGGTAATCAAGATTATACTCACTTGGGTTATTATTTAAAGTTTGGTTAGTTAACCCTAGTTATGTAATTAGTTTAGCCATTAGTTATTCTTAACTAATAGTTGAGTCAAACTAGTTGAAGGTTAATTGATTAAGTGCCTAGAGTTGATTAGTCATTGATTGAATTATATTAATTAGTTCAAAGTCCTAAGACTTAGGTTAATTGATTTTACAAATTACTTTGGTTAACCCTAATTGATTATCTTAATTAGTAATTAGGTTAATTGGCCCATTTCAATTCGATTAGACTTAACTAATTACTATCAACTTAGGCAATCTAAGAATTTAGTCACCTTTATTGGTTTAAATATCAGCCTAATTACTCAAATAGGCTATTAGGCAACTAAACATTGTAGTTGCCTAACATTAAACTAGAGATTAACTTTCACCTAATTAATGACCCAAGCCTCGGAGTAATTTAACCTATTAGGATCAAAGTTTTATTAATGAAACAGTAGGTTAGGGAAAACTAACTATCAAAGAACTCTAGACAATCTATATGCATATCAAAACGAACTAATTGACCAAACGAATTCATAGCCAAACAAACTCATAAGAAAGCAGCTTATCAGTCATGATATTCAAAAGGAATCTGACCAAGAACAAATATATGACTGTCATGGACATATTTGAATCTTAAATCTAAAACAAATTATTCTGCTACCTAATCAAGCACATAGACAAAATCAATTAACTAAACGGATCAAGGAAAAATAAATGAGCATACATATGAAAACAGTGACAAAAACCTAGGTTAGTTACTAACGAATTAAGCATGAAATACATTCACGCTTTTGGATTAATCAAGGAAAAAGAGCACGTAAAGAAACATGAGAGATCTGGGGACACAATAGAAGAAGAATAAAAAGAGAGAAAAAAAAAAGGAAGAAGCTAATCTAAACATGGATGCAATAATACAACAATGATTAGGCATGATCATGTAATAATCAGGAAAGAAACAGATAGAAAGGAAAAGGGGGATACTACGACGACTTGTCGGAGTTTGGCCGGACCCTGGAGACCTTCAAAAGTGACCCTCACTCACATGAATCGACGGCTCTTGTCAAGAGCCATAGACTCATGTGAGTTTGAGTCACAGAGCCGCTTGGAGTTGCCATTAGCACGATTTAGGGTTCCGCTAGTTTCAGATCTGAAATTACTCATAACTGGGCGATTTTTTGTGAAAATAAATATTGGGACGGGATTGAGGAGACCGTAGGGATCACCTGCTGAAGTTTTGGTGGTCTTTAGAAAAGCTCCGCCGCCGGAGGCGATTTCCGGTGGACGGAGGGTGGCGGCTAGGGTTTGTGGTTTAGAAAGATGAGAGAGAAACGGACAGGGGGGGTGTGAGGCTTTGGTGAAATGAGGGGTGGGGTGTGGTTTGGACATATATATAGTTTAGGGATCGGATATTTCTCAGCCGTTGGATCTGGAAAGATCAACGGCTGAGATTGACACCTATTAAACGGTGTCGTTTGGACTAAGTGTGGGTCAGGCCGGGTTAAGGGATTTATTGGGCTGGGTAGGTTGAGTGTATAGGGATTGGGCCTGGGTATTTCTTGGCCCAGGTCCGCCTTTTGACTTCCTTGAATAATTAAATTAATTAATCTAATTAAGTTATAATCTAATTTAATCCAAAAAATATAGTAACTAATTTAGACCTTACTTTTTATCTATTTACAGATTAATCAAGAATAAAATGACCAATTTTATATTCCTAATTAATCTATAATTTAATGAATAAAAATGATTAGTTTTAGTAATTAGTTATTAAAACTACATTACATTAAATAACCATCACTCGTCTATTATTCAGTTAATTATAACTTTATAATTCTTTGATAATAGTGATGCAATTTTGAACAAATTTAAAAAGATGAATTATGTATATGCCAAAAAATATACATCTTTCACAATTAATCACTGAAAATCAACAAAATCTATNTTATAACTTTATAATTCTTTGATAATAGTGATGCAATTTTGAACAAATTTAAAAAGATGAATTATGTATATGCCAAAAAAAATACAAATCTTTCACAATTAATCACTGAAAATCAACAAAAATTCATAAAATCAATTGATTCATTGAGATTTTTATAGGACGATATGGTGAGTAAAAATCACATGCTCACATAGGCCACGACCACCCTATTCGGGGACTGATACATCGAACAAGTTCGAAGTATAATGGGGAAACAAGACCAAAAGGTAAATCCCGAGCTAAAGGCTACGACCAAAATTTACACGGTTCAGAGACGTCCGAATTCCGTAATAAAACAGGCCTTCGAATACTTGTATAAACCGGTTAAAACGGCTACCCTTGGAAAATGACAAGGGTTTCGATAATATCAACCCTCAAAAAACCCTAAGAGGTATCGAACTATTCGAACTCTCAAATAATTTTGTGCTAAGGCATAACAAAGCAAATGGTTTCGATAACACCAACCCCTGAAAAATATAATGGGTACAGATTTATCTCGTGCTAAGGCATGACAAATTTTTATATGATTAACTATTTTAAGCCGAAAAAGAAAAAAAAAGCCATTCTTTTGAGGCCATATCGGCCTAATTCAAGAGCCTAAGGGCCATTTTATTTTTTTGAGTTCGAGAAGTCATCCTCACTCAAGTAAAACCTAAGGGTCATCCTACTTCGAGTTCAAGCAAGTACTCGCTTGATTATAAAACTACATTAGTCCGACTTCGATCAAATTACCTAAGCTTCGAACTTACGAACAAAATTTTCATACGGCATGCGTAAATCAGAATTTTCACAAGGCAGAAGTTGAAATAAAGAAAAGACAGAGGAAAAAGAAATGTTTTATACATATGAAGATATTTACAAAGGACCGATCAGGGTCCTACACAAAAGTTCAAAAAAGAAAAGAAAAAAAAATACTAAGGTTCCTAACTATTCTCGGGGGCAGCTTCTCCATCAGGGTCCTCCCACTCTCGAATTCGTTCTCAATGCCATCATCATCAGAGGACAGTGCTCTAGCATCGACTTCATGCTCTTTAGCCTTTATTATCTCGTCAGTAAGATCGAAACCTCGAGCATGGATCTCCTCGAGGGTTTCCCTCCGAGATTGGAATTTGGCGAGTTCAGCAACCCAATGTGCTCGAGTTTGAGCGATCTAGACAACCTCTCTCGCTTGGGCTTGAGCATCTTCAACATCAGACTTTGCTTTTTCGGCCTCAGATTTGGCCTTTGCAAGTTCGGTTGCCAACCGAGCCTCGAGCTCCACTATTTTCTTTGCCTAAGCTGAGCTTTTCTCCTTCATGCTTCGAAGCTGACTTTCGACCGATGAAAATTGGACTCGAGCAGCCTCTTTCTCTGCAGCAAAGCGGTCCATACTTTCTTTCCACCCCAAAGTCTCCGCCTTCATCATATTGACCTCCTCCCGAAACTGCTCGATCCTCTCGACCTTCTGCTAAACCTGTGAGATTGAAGTATTAGCCGCTGTTCCCGAATCAAGTCCATGAGCTTTTAAGATTGTCATTACCTGCTCAATCAGGTCGGTCTGTTCCTTATGAGTCGTGGCCAACTCAGCTCGGAGGTCCTTGATCTTATCTTCTTTCTTCCCGCTGAGAAGTTTGAGGGAATTTCTCTCCTACATGAGCCCTCGAAGATCGGCCTCACATCGGCTCAACTCTGCTCGGGACTTGGAAAACGCCTCCTGATGGAGTGCCAAAGCCTATACGGAAAAAAGAAAGGAAATTAGACAGGAAAAGAAGAAATAAACTAAGTATGATATCGATGAAAGGAGTTGAGACTCACCCGATTCAGGACTTGTTGAGCCTCATCGAAGAGGCTCGACACTTCACTTAGGTCGGTAGAATCCTCAACCCTGGTAAAGTAACCACGGAAGGGGTCCTCCCCTCCGTGGATACCTTCTATGTGGGGAGTCCTTATAGCTTGGGCCTCCTGAATCGCCTCCTCAGAAAAAGCAGGGAGAGTCGGCAAGTTTCCAATTACTATTTCCCCAAGTGAATCACTCGGGGCGTTCTCTTCACTGCGAATGGTCTCGGAGCCGGCCCCTTCAGACGTACCCGCCGTTTGCTCATTTAGGTGGGAGGCATCTTCGATCTTAGACGACTCGGGGACTTTGCCCGAGTCCTTTTCCAAGACCCCCTCGGCTCGAGGCAGGATCTCCTCAACCACCACCGACTCAGCGGCCTTTGGGGCCTCGATGGTCTTCTTCACTCGGGCCACCAGTTTGGAGTCGTCGTCTTCTTCTTCTTCCTCCCATAGCCGTTGAAGTACATCCTCAAGCAAGGCAATGGTGTATGTCTTCGGCTTACTAGCTGGGTTTTTCCTGGGCTTTGGACCCTCGGAAGTTGAGGGACTTTTTCTCTTTTTATCCTTCACTAGTTTCGGGACCGGGGTTGAAGTCTCCTCCTTACCAGACGGGGGCCTCATGACCGCATCTTTGCCCAGGCCTCCCACTATACACGAGAAAGAGAGCTTACCATGATTTTTGGCCTCCCATTGGCCCTTCGATAAGTCGCGCCATGCGTGTTCGGCGTATGTCAATGTCGAGACTAGGTCCCGACCCAGCTCTTGAGGTCGGAAATGGTGTCGGGAATCCAAACAGTGGCTACATCGAAAAAGAACGTCAGTTAGAAACTGCAAAGAAGCCAAGTAACAAACAGAAGGGGATCGTACTTACGCTTCAAATTCCACTTCTCAGGAAAAGGCATTTTCTCGGTCGGAATTAGGTCTGAGGTCTTTACCCTGACGAAGCGACTCATCCAGCCTCGGTCCTTGTCCTTGTTTATGTTGGAGATGAAGACTTTGGTGGCTCGGCGTTGGAGCTTTATTAACCCACCCCGGTAAAGCTGGGGGCTGTATAACCTAACGAGATGGTCGAGGGTGAAGGGGAGCCCGTCAATTTTGCTCGAGAAGAATCGAAGCAATATAACGATCCTCCAGAAGGAGGGATGAATTTGACCAAGAGTCACTTGGTACTTCGTGCAGAAGTCCACGATGACTGTGTCGAGGGGATCCAACGTTAAAGGGTAAGTGTATACACTCAGATACCCTTCCACGTGGGTAGTAATACTTTCATCGGGGGCGGTATTACGACCTTCTTATTCTGCCAATTGCAGTCCTCCACTTTATCGAGGTAGGTCTTGGGTATCGAGCATCTGTATCTCGATACCGGCTCGCAGCGACCAGGAACCGACGAGGTTTTCTCGGTCCTGAAATCGGAGTTTAGCACACACCTTCCAGGAATACATTCCTCAAGGTGGGGTTCCACCAGCGTCTTCTCGCCGGCCGATTGAGAAGATGAAGCAGCTTCTTTCTGTGGTACCATTTTTGACGTTTTAGCCATTTTGGTTTGAGTTTGAAGAAGGAAGAAGATAATAAGACTTGATGTTTGAGAGGAAGTTAAAAGCTGAAGATTTTATAGAAAGGAAGAACTTAAGAGATATAAAAGTTGTGGAGATTAGAATAAAGTGAAAGTAAAGTTTGAATCAATGAGAAAATGGCCTATTTATGGGATTCACGGCGACGGTTCAAAGTCACTAGTGGCCGACCACCAGCTGACACTCATTAATGACTTGGGAAACTGTACCGACAGGACATTACGGTCACTTCCGTCGCTTACGTCACGAGGATGATGCAATGATAGGTTGAGGTAGAAAATCGAAGGCTCAATTCGTTTCTTGTCATTACACTCCAAAAAACGAGGGGACTATCTGTATACGGTTAAAACCAAGCTCGCCCGATTTTACTATTTGATCGATACTAGGGAATTGCATCGAAGGTCAGCCGCATAGTGGATCGGATCAAGGCATAAGGACAAGGTGTCGAGCTCGGGGTACCCGTCGAGATCGAGGCCACTATCGATCGAGATCGAATGAGAAAGACTTCGAGCAAGATCGGAGATGGCATAATAACGGAAAGACGAAATATCTGTGACTGGTCGAAGATCATGGCGAAAATCTCGGAACGGATCAAATCAGGAACGGTTAATTAGCTAATCATGGGATTTCAAACTGTAATTAGAGTTATACCATAAGTAGAATTCCTTTATTATATAAAGGGGAGTTCTAATCATTTGTAGGACACATTGTGAACAGATATCAAAGCAATATAATTCTCTTTCTCGTTTGCATTCTTGTTCATCAGCTTGTTATATTTTTAACTGTTCTTGCATAAACCAGTTCGAGGGTATTCAAACTCGAGGGCTGAGTTCCATTCTAACACTAGTTTGCTTCACTTTATTGTTCATTTCTATTATTAATCTCCATATTTATCAATTGATATTAAGTGAAATCACGTGTCCTTAAAATCACATTATAAATTTAATTGTTATCCAATTTTAAAGGTAAACACACTGATACGGTACATTGATTGAATTGCACAAGGTTCATTATATTTTAACTGAACACACAAATGCTTTTATAACAACAGGCACAAACTTGAGCTTCTTGATATACCTTAATAACCATTTCAAATAGGCATCTTCACCATTATACTATTCATTCATCATATACGGTGATGTGTTTCTCGCTGTCCTAAAGATTTTCACCAACTCTGTGCCTGATCAGAAACAAGCTATCTTTAAATCAAGGAACTATTATACATTTTGCAGTCCCCTGAGGAAGCCATTAGCCTCCTAAGAATTTATTAGCCTTTGATTATTTACTTTATCTTCTTTCAAATCCACTGCCAATCTGCATATGCAACCAATCTGGTGATGTCCCCCCTGCATATTCCCTTGTACCTTGTGAACCAAATGCCATGGCGTTTGCCTCGAATGCTTGCTGCCCCAGCTGGAAAAACCAGAGCACCTCGTTATGAATTCATCTAAGAGTTGAAAAAACTTCTCTAAGTACGATTATTTGTGCCAACTTATTTTTAAAATTACAGAATGTATTTTCCTTTTTGAGCTTTACAATTTTGCTTTGGTTTTTCTTACACACCTTTCCAACTTATATCAGGAGCTAAATTTCAACGTGCTGTTAAGTGATGCCTCTGTGGGTCCCTCTTATACACACTCGTTGCAATCTTGTATCTTCAAACTATGCTATACTATAATAAGAGTAGCTCAGAGAAACCTGAACAATTGCAAACTGTTAATCGCTACAGTTGTGTGTTCAGAATTGCTAGGCATTTATCCATAACTTTCAAATCACTCTTTGATAAGTTTTCCACCAGTCTCAGAAATTTTGCGTGCTGTTATTTAATCACTAATTATAATTGCAAGGAGCTAACACCAAGCCAGTCTCAGAAGTCGGAGGTGACTGTTTGCTAGATGTGGGTACAAGGCCCCCAACCTCCTCCAAACACCAAAAATCTTAATACAACATCCAAGGCTGACGGGATGTTTCGACAAACAAGATTATATGTGTAGTTTCCATGAAGGACATGTTTAAGGTCATCAGAAATGCAAATTACTAGTTCATTATCGACATGAACAATGAAGAATAAAATACAACTGGAAAGACGTTCTGATGTAACACTTACATCTTTAGTAGGAAATCCTTCGATGTGTGGGGGTACTCTTGTATTAACTGCTTCAAGCTTCATCGATAGGAACTGAAGATTCAAGAAAAAATGTTTTAGTGTAGAAGTCTCAACAAGAACAGTGCAACAAGTTAGGTGGATAGCATACCTCAACCTGGCGTTGTAATGATTGGACATAATTGATTATCTCATCAAGGACGAGAGCTTTTCCAATAACCTGTAACCAAACAATGTCAAACTGACTTTTCCCATTGCATTTCAAAAGCAAATGGTACATATCATTGAAATTGAATTCACATTTTGATGTTAATTTATGTGAAGAGAATTAGAGGTTAAAGTTCCACCATCCTAGCACCAGCGATGGGGCTAGAACGCAGGCAGCTTTAGAGACATCAGGTTCATTCTGCTCTATTTTCCAGAAGAATTTAGATGTTAAAACCAGTACAATTCCTGCACCAATAATGTGGCTGAAATGTAGGTAGCTTTAGAGACATTAGGTTCATTACACTATAGTTTCCTGACAAACGGAACAGCGGGTACAGTTAGAGAGTTCTTTGAACACCAACAAATGCCTGATAGCAGGAAGGCTGGTACAGTTCTGAGGTCAAGTAGGAGAGCAAGTAAAAAGACCTTTGGCATAGAAAAATATGATGAAACCTATATGCTGTTGCTTTAATAAGTAGTTCAAACAGATGGCTCATTTGTATCCACACAGCTGAATATTCAACAAATTGAAAGCTGATCATAATGACAAACAAGAAAGATAAGTTCCAAGGCTTTGCTTGCATGGGAGCTCTTTAAGAAATTTGTTAACTACTACTGTCTTATTTTGTCGAAGTTGATGTATTTGAGATGCCAACTAAAGAGACCAACATTGATCCAATTTGACTGCAAGTGCAATTTCTGAAAGAAATTTTGTGAGCCTTTGTTTGAAAAGGATGGCAAGGTTAGCAGGATTTGGCAGTGAGACTCAACCCTATCATCTCAACCAATAAATAGGGACATTCAGTCAGAGGCGGATTTATAAGGGGGATTATGGGGCACGTGAACCCATGGTCTCTCCGTAAAATTTTTTATGTACATATTTTGTAAAACTGGTATAATACTAACTGTTGGCACCCTTGAAGGTTGAGTTATTTACCAAGAGGAATAGCGATAAATTCCCACTTAATACATTTGTTCCTCCTTTTTTTAGTAATGCACCCATTTATTAGAAATCCTAGATCCGCCTCTGATTCGGTAATAAAGTCCAAGACCACCAAGAGTATCAGTCATGCATTAGATTTTCCTTTTTTTTCTTTTCGTGGTACTTTCAGATTCATCTAATAACTAAAAACAAAACAAAAGGAAGTCCAACTGATAAGAATGAAGGTTGCTTCAGATTTTTCAACAGTAGAAAGATAAAGGAAACTGTAGCATACCTTGTTACAACCAGGGACCAAGTCTTGTAGGATTTTCATCCTCTCACTGATCTTTTCTCTCCTGGCCTGCAAACCAAAATGGTCCAATCAGCAAGTTCCATTATTGCTCATACATAACCATCATTTCCAAATTATGACTTTTCCACAAAATCCCAAAGTGCATTTGGAATTAATGGTCGGGTAAGAGAAAGTGTAAATGATGAAAATAATGAGGAAGAATTACTCTTTCTGCTAGGCTGTGACTATCGGTAGCTTGACCTCTCCTTGCTCGTACATGAATGTAATCTTTAGGTGGTTCAGCTGACTTTGCAGGTTGGTCTGCAGATTTTCCTGAATTCCCTTCCCCATCACCTCCAGATTCATGGTTCTCATTTGATCCCGTGGCCTTCAATCGTTTACTATCAGATTCACTCTGCTCAAAAATAGTAAAAGATGTAAAAATTATAAGGACGACATTAACATCACCCCAGAATTATCAGGAATGTGATCACCTCAAAACAAACAAGAATCAGATAGAAAAGTCAACAATAGGAAGGGTCAACAATAAATGATGTACCCAGCTCATGCTTTACCAGCTTTTTCTACAAATAACATATCAATCACATAGGCAGATCCAGAATTTGAGCTTTTGGATTCTAGTCGGGGATTCTATCACAATTCATTTGATTTACTGCGTTGTAAATCAATAACTTGTACTTATATAGTGAATCTTTTGACACATACATTTGTATGAGCCAAAGCCACTAGTTTCAGATCAAGAATCCATAATTTGTATGAGCCAACGCTACTGAGTTCAGATCAAGAATCCGTAACTCACCCTCTACATCGGTCCATGATAATGAGCAAGGTAAAATAACAGAAGCTCAAATATCGGATAGCTATATCAGAAGTATCTATCAATCAATGAACTAATCTTCAACCCAAATTAGTTTAGTTAGTCTGTTTCCCGAGCATTTCAATTGAATACGAAGTAATTATTGTTTAATCAAGTAAAGGAAAGCAGAATACACTAATGCAGTAAAAAACTGAAGATAAATGTGAATAAGAATACCAAGCCATTGCCACTAGTTGAAACTCCTTTGGCAGATTCGTCATTGTCGCGTCGTTTCCTAGCTGAAGCGGTTCGGTGATTTGTCCTGTGGTCGAGATCATTCATCGGAATGTGGTGATCTCCATTGGCATACGCATTGATCGGAAAGGGCCAGATCTCCGCCAAATTAAAGGGCGGATTAGCGGCGGCAGCTTGAAATGCTCTTGCTTCATTCATCATTGGATCCATTTTAGAAAAAAAATGCTAATGTAAAGACATTAATACTAATAAATGAAAGAAATCAAAGCGGGGAACAAGAAGAGCAGAGTTAAAGGGTGTGTGTCTGGGCGAGATCTCTTTCGAGAGTCACAGTGGGGGTGGAGGTTGTTGGGTGCGTACTGTACCTACTGGCTTACACTCACATATTCACTATTCACTCAACAGCCTCGGGAGTTGAAAATAAGTGACTTCCAATGAGGTCTTAATTTATTCACGTGTACTTCATCCACTCTCACTTCATTTATATACAAAAAGATTCCTTCTTCTTCTTTTTTTTTTTTAAATACTCCGTCAGTTTCAATTAATCTCTGCCAAAAAGAATGATATCTTTCCTTATTTGAAAATAATTTACTTTTATAAAATAATTTATAGTCACACAAAATATATGTATCTCATTTTACATCACAAATTCAAAAGTTTTCTCTCTTTTCTTAAACTCCGTGTCTAGTTAAATGAGTTCACGTAAATTGAAACAGAAGGAGTACTAGCTTTAGTGTACGTGCGTTACACGTGTAGTTAGCGTCAATTAGTAAAATATATGTATACGAAGAACATGTAAACGAAGTTATCAAATGCTAAATTTTAAAATGTCTACATTAAGTTAATTTTTAAAATAAATAACTTTGTACAGAGAAAAATATAGGGAGTTGTCATTTATTTGAATGTATACCAGAAAGAAAATTAATTAATGGCAACTAACTTAGAATATATTTTGTCTTCTAATGTTTCATTCTTATTGTTTTTAAGTTTGTATTTTTAACAGTTTGACTCTTACTACTATATTGTAATCTATTTTATTATAAATTCCAAAAAGAATGACTTTAATTTTTCGCAAATTAGTTAAATCAAAGACTTTTTTAGTTAATTAGGATTGTTCTTAATGTTAAAGAGATTTTTTGATGTTGATTAAAAACTTAATAATAGCTCATCCCAAGTTTTAGATATTTAATTGTAATTATAATTTTTATCCAATAAAAGTTTTACGTTCAATATAATAAAAAAATCGTTCAGAGTACGCGCGTCGCGCGTCCTAACTCAATAAGTGTTTGAGTTATGAAATAAAAATATAAGTTCCTGATAACCGTCATTAAAATGAGCTAGTAGAATACATTGGAGAATGACTCAGAGTTATATTTGAAAGAGTATATTTAGTTTCAATATATCATTATTCAAGAGAAATTAGTATTTAAATAATTCTAATATTGATTAACTTCATTTGTCGTTATATTTGAAAATAATTAGTTTTATGACAATTATAAAATTTATTTTTAAAAGGTAAAATGATCGGTACACATTTTGATTGGGAAATAGTTTTGTATATTTTAAAGTATTTGTAACGACCCGACCGGTCGTTTTGAGAAATTAAACTCCGTTCGGTGGGATAAGGTCTTGAACAACTTCACTTTGTGTATATAGACCTGTGTGCGTGGTTGGATTCAGTTACCGGATAATCCGAAGTCGAATTGGAAGAAAAATTTCTATTTTTGAAGCTTAAGTGATGAAAGTTAACTGGAGGTTTGACTTTTGAGTAAACGAACTCGGAATGAGTTTTGGGTGATGCCAACAACTTCGTATGATGATTTTGGACTTAGGCGCGCGTTCGGAATTGGTTTTGGAGGTCCGTAGAGTAATTTGTGGTAATTCCGCGAAAGTTAGAATTTCGGCGATTTCAGCTTATAGGTGAAATTTTGATATCGGGATCGAAATGGAATTCCGGGAATGGATGTAGGTCCGTTGTGTTATTTGTGACTTGTCTGTAAAATTTGGTATCATTCCAGGTTGAATTGATAGGTTTCGGCACGAGTTTTGAAATTGAAGATTTGAAAATTCATAAGTTTGATTTTGGTTTGATTCGTCGTTTTGGTGTTGTTTTATGTGATTTGAAACCTCGAGCGATTCTGTGTTAAGTTATATGACTTGTCTGTGTGTTTGGACGGGGTCCCAGGGGTCTCGGGTGTGTTTCGGATGGGCTTCGGGTCAACTTTCCCTCATTTTTGCACTGATGAACATGTCTTCTGGCTTCCTTCTATGAGATCGCATAGCAGTAGTCGCGATCGCATAGTGTTGCTCTTGACCCCTCCAGTTTTCCTTCAATGCGATCGCATCCCATGCTTCGCGATCGCATAGTGCAGCATTTGGCAGCAGATAATTTCTTATATGCGATCGCATAAATTCCTTTGCGATCGCATAGAACCTTTTTTTGGCCAGTAACATTTTTCCTCTATGCGATCGCATGAAGTTTCCCGCGATCGCGTAGTACAAATTGACCAGTGGACTTTTTCCTTCTATGCGATCGCATCTTCTCGTCCGCGATCGCATTGAACAAAATATCTGGGCAGACAGTTTCTATCTTCAAAATCGAAGGCTTCACCATTTTATCACGTTTTGACTTCTAGAGCTCGGTTCTTGGCGAATTTTGAGGGTTTTTCACACAATTCGATTAGGTAAGTGTTCTTCAACTAGAATTAAATATATTTCATGATTTTATCCTTATTTTCATCATTTAAATTGTATTTTGAGTTGAGAAAATGTTGGTTTTGAAAGAAACTTCTAAAATGAAAAATCGTGATTTGAGGGATCAAATGATATCGGAATTCGATAAATTTTGTATGGTTGAACTCGTATCGGAATGGGTATTCGGATTTTGTAAAATTTGACGGGTTTCGAGATATTTACCAATTTGAATATCTTGGAATTTAGTTTCTAACTCTTTTAATTGTTCATTCATACGATCTCCAGATAAAAAGATATAAGCGCCGGAAGAAGGGCCAACGTTAGAGTGCCAAGATAGAACCTCTTTGACTTTTCAAAAGTTGATATATATATATAGGTTTTAAATCGTCTCTCTTCATTTTTCATAGAACGCGACCAGAGAACCCCCATAAACTTACCCTTAATCTCTCTACAATGGTTCCAAATAAGATTAACATACCGGGTACGAAATCAAGAAGCAATAACATTACAACGATCCTATGACGTATATAGCGCTATATCGCCTCTCTTATTCTTTGTAATTTGAGTTTTGGAAGGTAATTCATAGTTAAGAAAACTTCTACTTTCTGTATTTAAGTTTTTAAATATCAAGGAAGGTTGATAAATTCATTTCATATTAGTTAGAACTCACGGGACGGTGATCGAAAGTCGTGAGTTCGATTTATTTCACTTTTAGTGGGTTATTTTGTAGTCCACTCATGTTCGCCTATTGTGCTGCTGATTTATGGAGTTTGGAAGGATAAAGGTCCCGGAGAAACGCCACATGTGGTAGGGTAGTGGGTTGGTCGCTCGTCATAGCAATTTCAGGCTAATTAATAACTTGTTGATTGGGTGTGTTATGGTATGTTTGGGTTTTTGTTATATTAAAGGTCCCGAATTATAGTTAGGTTATTTCTTAGTTTCTGGTTGTATTGTGTTGTTGTTTCCCCTATAGTAGTCTTGAGGGAGCAGTAAAATCAGGGGAAACGCTGCCCGTTTTATTTTAAAATCGAGTTATCGTTTGAGATACGTAATATACTAGTGACATCTAAGTTGAACATATATTTCTTTGTTATAGGGTTGGCGTGCTAGTTGTCGTAAGCTTGTTGTTGAGTTGCATTGACGACTTGAGCTATGCTAAGGCTTAATCTTTTCTTCATTTTGGCATGATCCCGTTATTACATGAGTTTGATAAATAGACATAAAGAGAAGTTCATATTCCTGACTTATGTACATTATCCTAATATTATAAGTTGCAGTATTCTCCCTTGTCGGGACTTCATATTCAGTTTAATATTGTCTTCTTTAAACAAAGAGAGAAAAGGGTCTCTCTCTCTCTCTCTCTCTCTCTCTCTCTATATATATATATATATATATATATATATATATATATATATATAGTATTACAGTATTTTTACCACCACCGAGCTATAATCGATGGACAGGCCTCTATTGGATAACCTCTAATCAGATGGTTAGTTATATACTGAGCCTACTGTGGACGAGCGCCTATGAGAAATCCTAGAATGACCGAGATACAAAGCCTAGTATGGTCGAGCGCCTATGAGCGAGCCTACTACGGCAGAGCAGTTACACATACCGAGCCTTATAGGGTCGGACAACTATGTTACTTACTATGTTGAGAGAGAGAGAGATAAGTCAGTATCAACAGGTAAGCATATCTTCAAGTTATATTTGACTCCCAAGTACTTTCAGTTATTATATTATCAGTTCAGTTTCAGCTTTCAGTTATTGTGTTGCCTTACATAATCTGTATATTATTTCGTATTGACGTCCCTTTTGCTGGGGATGTTGCATTTCATGTCTGCAGATCTTGATAGACAGCTGGATAGGCCTTCTCAGTAGACAAAGCCAAACATCAGCTTGGTTGGTATGCTCCACTTCCTCGGAGTTACCAGATCTATACCTTGGAGTCCATTCTATATATACGTGTTTGATGGGTAGGTCGAGGCCCTTCCCCAACCATGATACATTTCAGTTATCCATAGAGGCTTGTAGACGAGTCTTGTACATTTTATATATCAATATTGTGGCTTTACCAGCCCTATGTAGATGTTTAGTTTGGTATTGTTGATTATAGACGTTATTTTCAGATGATTCAGAATACGGTCTCATTGGCCTAAGTTGAGGGTTACCCCTCCAGAGTTCACAGTTACAAAATGGTATGCTCGGGTCGAGTATGGCCTCGGGTGTTGGCTACGTCTCTTCAGGTTTAGGGTGTGACAACTTAGTATTAGAGCACTTCTATCTTAGGGAGTCTACAAGCCGTATCTAGTAGAGTTTTGTTTATGGGTGTGTTGTGAACCACACTTATAGGCCAGAGGCTACAAGGCATTTAAGACTGTCACTCATTATTCTTACTCTAGATAGTGTGGTAGAGCTCAATTGTAAGAATTCAAACTCCTAAAGTTTATTTTATTCATAATACGACGATACCTACATCCAAAAAGATAGTTGGTAAGAGATTGGATGTGGTTGTGGAAGGGTTGAGTTAGAGGAACTCGATTTTGTATCATGCTTACAGTGAGTATATGTGAGGTCTTCAGTAGATCATGTGTGTACTAAGACATGTAAGCTTCTTGATAAGAAACCCTATGGCATGAATATCTATCCACCTATATGGTAAAAAGCAATAAGAGAATCAGAAGGTAGAAACAACTTTCAACAAGTAAAAGAAGCAAGGTTAAGAAGGGTACGTGATACCTAGTTAGTGAAGATTATCAGTATTTACAATTCAGGTAGAGAAATATAAGCATTCTGAGTTACTTTCCACAGTAACAGAGATATACAATTGGCCACACCCATCTCAGTTATGCCCATGGGAGCTAACATTTATAGTTTAAGAGAAGATGGGATATCGGGATCTAACTGGGCTTAGAGTAACCCAAAATGGTGGATAGATTGTTATCATTAGCTAACATTTTCGAAGGGTAGTGCAAAAGTGGTAATAGATCTCTTTGTGAGACACCCAGATGGTGCACTCTAGAATAGAATAGTCAGATATGAATAATAGAATGTTCAGAAATTTCAGAAGATAGGCAATGAAATCCTAAAAGGGATAAATATTTACCTTAGTATGGCTCCTGTCCCTAGTCAAGAGAGAATGTTAGGCGACCTGAAGATCCAGTAGATGGAGCAAGGGGAGCTAAAAGAGGAAGAATGTTTTGTGGGAGTTTATGGAATAAGGTAATAGACAAAGATATTAGCAGGAGAATAAGAAGAGAGTAAATGAAGTATTATGAGTAAGATGTGATAAATTGGTGATAACGGTAAATCAAAATATGAAGGATGATAGAGTCAATCGTCAAGTAACGTAAAAGATAAGAGGTGAAAGGCCTTGAAACCATAAAGAGTATAAGCCATAAAGTCATAACCTTGTTTCAAGAAATGAGTTGGTGACTCCAGATATGCTACGACTCCAGGGATTTCATGAAATGAACCACATTGGGATGCTATGAAATACGACTAATAAAGTATTGTATCATCCCTAGGTGAATCAGGCAAATAACTTCAGATGTTCCTCGATGAGACGTGAGCCCTAATGACAATATATTACATAAGAGGTTTCAAGTTATCAGTGGTAGATTATAGATCAACATTAAGGTAAATCAACAATAGGCTGATAAAAGTTCCAAAGTATGAGATGATATTAGGCCGTCATTCTTAAGATGAACAATAACGAGGAAGAACTAAAGGACTTAGATTCATACATATAGGATAAGCAGCGAGAGAGTAACTTGGAGTTGGGTAGCAAACCTCGGGAATAATAAACCGAAGTAAGTGTTATGGTATAGTATAACCTACCTAGATGTAGTAAATCCATAAGGATAGATATACAAGACTACAAAAAAAGATATAGCAACAGTCATAAGTTCGACAAAGTACCGAGTGAAGACCTTTAGTACACCTGTATATACCGGGAGGAACAACTTTTCATAGTTCTGTATATGTTCCCAAAGTGAGGCCTAGAGATCGGCTAAAAGATAGAGAAAAAAGGACAGAAGAGTCACATAGGTTCATATACAAGGACAAATTCATAGTGGCTGCATGACAGAAAAACGTAACAGTTACGAGATTGGAAGAATTTCGACAACAAGTCATGGTGTGAGAAAGAGGCCTAAAGGGGGGAATGCCCTGCCTTCGGTTTTATTCATAGAGAAATTGCCTAGATTTTAGGATAGTATTAAAATATTCATAACAACTATGGGTTATGAGATTGATAAGCGCATCAACAATCATTCGAGGACGAATGTCTCAAAGAGGGGAATCATGTTACACCCCATATTTTCGTACGTAAGAGTACGTGGTAAGTCAATTGATGTAATCTTAGAAATGAGATCATATTTGAAAGTACATAAAGTAAGTTAATCATGTTACCATGGAGGTTACAAATATTTAATATCATGAATAACAAGTACCAAGAGGGTTTTAAGGCTTAGAAGCTAAACGAATTGAAGAAAATAAGTCTCGTCAAAAGTCGACCAGTTGGGAAAGTTAAAACATGTACTTTTGGGGTAAGACTAGGGTGATTAACTTTATAAGGAGGTTATGCTATGATTTATTATAGTCATATCATAGTCGTGTGTTATGTTTTGAAGTCAAGAGAGTTGTGGAACAAAAGTTTGCAAAGGTCATCACAAGTTACATTTTCATAAATATGCTGAAAATTAGGTCAAATATTATTGAGTTTTTCTACTAATATACTTGGAATGATGGGATTATCCACGCATCCTATTGACGACCTACAAGCCTAGTTTCTAATGCATTCAACTGTTCGTCGATACGATATTGCAGTAGAGAGATATTTACAGTTTCGCGAGACTGCGCACATTGCATATGTGACAAGTAGGTGTGTCACTGAAGCTTTTTGAGCAATACATTCCTGCGTTATATGAGGTCTTTTTGGGACATATTATATGACAAATTGAAGATCTTGGAATGTAGTTTCTAACTCTCTTAACTGTTTGTTCATACTACATACGGATAAAAAGATATAAGCGTCGGAAGAAGGACCAATGTTAGGGTGCCAACCTCTTTGACTTTTCAAAAGTTGATATTTATCGGTTTTAAATCGTCTCTCTTTTAATTTTTCATAGAGCACAACCAGAGAACCCCCACAAACTTACCCTTAAGCTCTCTACAGGGTTCCAAAGAAGATTAACATTCCGAGTACGAAATCGAGAAGCGATAACATTCGAACGATCCGACGATGTAAGTAGCACTATATCGCCTCTCTTTTTCTTTGTAGTTTGAGTTTTGGAAGGTACATCATAGTTAAAAAAATGCCTACTTGCTGTATTTAATATTTCAAATATCAAGAAAAGTTGATAAATTAGTTAGACTCACGGAATGGTGATCGAAAGCCGTGAGTTTGATTTATTTCACTTTTAGTGGGCTGTTTTGTAGTCCACTCGTGTTGGCCTATAGTGCTGCTGATTTATGGAGTTTGGAAGGATAAAGGGCGTAGAGAAATGCCACATGTGATTGGGTAGTGAGCTGGTCGCTCGTCGTTGTAATTTTAGGCTAATTAATAACTTGTTGATTGGGTAAGTTATGGTATGTTTGGGTTCTTACAATAACAACAACAACAACCCAGTAAAATCCCACTAATGGGGTCTGGGAGGGTAGAGTGTATGCAGACCTTACCCCTACCCCAGAGGGGATAGAGAGGTTATTTTTGTAAAGGTCCCAAATTGTAGTTAGGTTGTTTTTGAGTTGCTGGTTGTATTGTGTTGTTGTCTCGCCTTTAATAGGCTTGAGGGAGCAGTAAAATCAGGGGAAATACTGCTCGCTTTATTTTAAAATCGAGTTATCATTTGAGATATGTGATATACTAGCGCCATTTAAGTTGTACATGTATTTCTTTGTTATAGGGTTGGCGCGCTAGTTGTCATAAGCTTGTTGTTGAGTTACATTGACAACTTGAGGTATGTTAAGGCTTAACTATCTATTCATTTTGGCATGATCCCATAACTACATGCGTTTAGTAACTAGCCATAAAGAGAAATTTGTATTTCTGACTTATGTACATTATCCTAGCCTTATAAGTTACAGTATTCTCCCTTATCGGAACTTCATATTCAGTTTAATATTGTCTTCTTTAAGCCAAGAGAGCAAAGAGTCTATATATACATATACAGTATTATAGTATTTTCACCACCGCCGAGATATAATCGATGGGCAGGCCCCTATTGGGCAACCTCAGATAAGATGGTAAGTTATATACCGATCCTACTGCGGCCGAGCGCCTATGAGCGAGCCTAGAATGGCCGAGATACAGAACCTAGTATTTCTGAGCGCCTATAAGCGAGCCTACTACAACAGAAAGTTACACGTACCGAGCCTTACAGGGCCAGAAAACTATTTTACTTACTATATTGAGAGAGAGAAAGAGATGAGTCAATATCAGCAGGTAAGCATATATTCAAATTATATTTCACTCTCACTTACTTTCAGTTATTATATTATCAGTTCAGTTTCAGTTTTCAGTTATTCTGTTGCTTTACATACTACATTATTTCGTAATAATGTCCCTTTTGCTGGGGACGCTGCATTTCATGCCTGCAGGTCCTGATAGACAGCTGGATAAACCTTCTCAGTAGACAAAGTCAAACATCAACTTGGTTGGTAAGCTCCGGTTCTTCGGAGTTACCAGGTCTATACCTTGGATTTCACTTTATATATACAGGTTTGATGGGTAGGTCGAGACCCTATCTCGACCATGATACAGTTCAGTTATCGCTTGAGGCTTGTAGATGAGTCCTGCACATTTTATATATCAGTATTGTGGCTTTACCAGCCCCATGTAGATGTTTAGTTTGGTTTTGCTAGTTGTAGACATTATTTTCAGATGATTCATAATATGGCCTCATCGGCCTAAGTTGAGGGTTACCCCTCCAGAGTTCATACTTACAGAGTGATACGCTCGGGCCAAGTATGACATTGGGTACTAGTCATGCCTCTTCAGGTTTGGGGCGGGACATATATGCAATGAAGGGAGTAATTAAATTTTCTTGGTCGAAAAATTATAGGTTGTACTTAGTATATGTATAAATTTTTAAAATTTTAAGTTCTATCACTGAATGTGTAAAAAGTATTTACACTATGTCAGTGTATAATAATCTTTTGGCGCAAGAAAAACTTTTACTGTAGTTCTCAAGATAATTAAAAATTAATTTAGCTTATAGGTTAATTTCAATCTAAGTGTGACATTTTTGCATTTTTAATCCCTCTAAAAAGACTAAGATATTCCTCAAAACCCAGTAAAAGAATCTTTGAAGTATTAAAGACTAAAATCATTAATAATGAGAAGATTTGCAATTGTAATTCTCTTATGTAAATATTGACTGGCCATCAATAAAGAGATAGTACCAAAAAGATTAAGAGTGGTGGAGTATTATGAAAATGAAACGCTAATTACGATATGAATGATTTGTGCTCAATATAATATAACTGTGGTAACTTAGATTATGCCTAACAATATATATATATATATATATATATATATATATACAACTTGTGTTATATATCTACTGCAACTTACTAGAAAGTTGAGTCCGTCGGGTAATCAACCATTGTTACAAGCTCAATTGGTAAACTAACTTTCAAGTTATTGTTACTTGCAAGGTTACCTTTTATTTTTAGGTTAGGAGAGTTAGAATTAACAAAGTTAAAAGGTTTATTCTACCACACCCTCAAAGTCTTGAAAAATATGACTCAAAATATAAATAAATATATTTTGTCAAAAAAATTAAAAGAACCAAATCAGTTCTAGCATGCCCTAGCATTGCTTCCAATCAAATTTTCTTATTGATTGAGCTTAAATTTTTCTCCATACCTAGCATAATTCTCAGTTCCCCAAGCTTTCGCCATCTCCATTGATGTCTTAGCTCACTTGTATCGTTATATTTTCTAATTTTTGCATCCGAAGAGGAAGATTCAAAGTTTTGATTTAGGCAGTCATTTTATGAGTGCATTGTATTGGTCATTTATTATAAGAGATGTATTCTTCGATTTATCAGCTGGTAAGGATAAAAAACTTTCTATAGTTGCTTAGATATTGATAAATGGGGATTTTGACTACTTATTAGTGCCTTTTAGCTTTTGTTTTAGTGCAATAGTATTTAATTATGTTCCAAAAAACTGATGAAATATGCTCAATTGCAGTAATATTGGAAAATGAGCTTCCAAGACCAAATCTAACTCAAGAAGGAGTGATCTGAGTTCAAGGACAAAAACAGACACATAGGCTTAAAGTGCGGACCGCAGAATATCATCTGCGGCCGCAGACTGTGCAGAAGAACTTATAAGAGATCTATGAGAAGTGTGGCCTGCACATGAAGTGTGGTGCTGTAGAAGCAAGGCAAGATCAAAAGTTCAGAGAACATGCATATCAAGTTCAACGGAAATGCGGACCACACAATTATTGTGCGGCCGCAGAAGATCAGCTATGCGACCGCAGTTGCATTTGTACGGTCTGCAAAAGAGCCATCTGCGGCCGCACTCAGAAATGTGCGGACCGCAGAAAGAGAGAGATGCGGCTGCGATTCAGAATTGTGCGGCTGCAAGATTCCAATCCTGTCAAGCTGAAGCAAAGTGCGGACATCACATGGAATTGTACGGCCGCAGAACCTCCGAAAGGGTATTTTTGTATGAAAATTTCAGCTCTAAATAGATAGAAGAGTTTCATTTTTTAGGTCAAGTTTTGACATCAACATCTACAGTAGCCGTTTTGCTTTACCCCATTAGTAGTTTTTGCCATTTTAAGCCTTTTTCACATAGATTTCATTATATTAATCATCAATACGGGTTTAATTATCATTTCTTCTTCTATTTATTCTGTTTTAAGCATGAATAGCTAGATTCTCACTAGGGTTGTGACCCAACCCTAGAGTGCAAACCTAATGGATGTTTGATTTATTTCTTGTTTATAGTTAGGTGTTCATTATTTAGCGTTATTCTCGTTTTTAATTGTAGAGTTAATGGTTGCAAACATTAGTTCATGCCTATTTGACTTGGTCTCTACTTGAGAAAGAGAGACTTAATCTAGAAAAATTTGGCTAACAAGAAATTGGGTTATTCAAGAGATTGATAGTCCCAATTAAAGGGTTGAACCTAGAGATAGTAAAACCCGACTTGAGCTTTGTATCAACCATCTTGTTCAATATCCATTCGGACTTGTGAAAGCCAAGAACCACTCTCTCACCGAGAGGTATTGAGTGGGTACTCGAGTGTTGCTAGCTATAGTATACCCCGACCAATAAAATAAGCTTTAAAGTTTACAACCCGTTAGGCAAACACCTAGGTGAAGATCATAGCCCTAGGCCTTTTATATCATTTGAAAAACAAAAAAAATAATTTCCTAGTTTCAATTCTTAGTTGTTAATCTTAGTTTAAATTAGAATTAGAAACAAACCAATTTTGTGGAGTAAAATTTGAGATAATTCAAGCTCATTCACTATAGTATATACTCCTAGGTCCCATTCATAGCTCACTGTGGAAAATCGACTCCGACTCCTTGTTGGTTATTACTATTGCATCGGCCGTTTCATAACCTCAAATAGAGGTGTGACTTGGACGAGATCAATTTTTGGCGCCGTTGTCGGGGAGCTAAAAACGGATTTACCTATATATTTGATTTTGTGTGTCAATTGTCTTCTTTTCCTTCCTTGTTACTGATTTATGTGAATCAATTGTAGGTAGTATAATAGGAAAACAACAATGATCAACTCGGAAATATGTCTTTGGGGGTGTGGACGTTGAAGATGAACAAGTTGAGAGGTTCCTCCTGAACCTCAAGCAAATAGAAGAGGTCGGGCGCCTCAAGACAATGTCCCAGTTCTACCCCTATCTCCACCAAGAGCGGCTCCACACCGGGTGTTTCCTAATAAAGGGTATGCAAGTGCCATTGTTCCGCCCCGCATTAGGGCGGGCAACTTTCAAATCACGAATGTAATGTTCACATTGTTAGAACGGGGATTCTTCACCTAGGCTCTGAGTCAAAATGCATACAAACACTTGAAGGGGTTTGTGTACACTTGTTGGGAGAGTAAACAAACAAACGTCTCTGAGGTTGCATTAAGGTTGAGGTTATTTCCTTTCTCTCTACGGGTGAAAGCCTTAGATTGGCTAAAACGATTGCCAAATCATTCCATCCATACATAGGATGAATTGGCAGAGAAATTTATTTCCAAGTTCTTTTCTCCCGGGCATATGGCTACTCCTAGAGACGAGATTCTAGCATTCAAACAAGAGCCCAATGAGTCGTTACATAAAATATGGGAGAGGTACCAAACTATGGTCAAAGGGTGCCCAAATAATGATATGACGGAGGCTATGATTCAACAAACTTTCTATCGGGGGATTAGTATTACCAATCAATGCGTGGTTAGTCAACTTGCCGGTGGAAACTTCATGAAAACGCCGTATGCGGAAGCTTGTGAGATTTTAGATGAAATGGCGGATACTTCATCGGCATAGAAAAGTAGAGCAAATGTTCCTCAAGGTGATCCAAACGTGATTGACCTACATAAAGAATTGCATGACCATGGGCAAGCCATTGCCGAGTTGACCACCACAATGAATCAATTAGCCAAAGCTCAACTTCAACAAGTGCAAAATTCTAAGCAAGTCAATGCCATGGAGGGAATTAGTATGATAGTGAACAAAAGAAGGCCCAAAGGTCCACAAGTTCAAAATTGAGTGGAGAATTATGTGCAAGAAAATAGTAGGTTTGATCAAGATGAATCTTATAATGAACAAGAGGAGGAAGTGCAATATGTGAACAACTTTCAAGGGCAAGGAAACAACTCTCAATGCCTGAATCAACAACAATGGAGAACTCAAGGTAATCAAGGGAATTAGAATTCTAACAACCAAGGTAATTGGAATGGCGGCAACAATCAAGGGAATTGGAATAGTAAGAACAATCAAGGAAATTGGAGTGGTGTAAATAACCAAGGCAATTGGAGTGGCAATAATCAAGTATATTGGGGAGGAAAAAACCAAGGGGGATGGAACAATAATCAAGGCAATCGGGGGCCGGGTTTTCAAAGGCCCCCGATGTATCAACAACCGAGTAATCCACCTCCTTACCCTTCCCATGGTCCAAGTTCTTCCAACAATGAGATGGGACAAATTGAGAAAATGTTTAAGCAAATGATGGAGAAGAATGTTGACTTCGATGACCAACTTGCCTCTCACAATACATCTATCCGAATCTTGGAAGTCCAAATGGGGCAAATCTCTCAATCCCTAAACACTCGTCCTAAGGGGGCACTACCAAGTGACATGGTGGTGAACCCAAAGGTTGGAAACAACACGGGACATGCCATGGCCTTTACTACAAGGAGTGGAAAAGGTGGGGATGTACCCACCTCGAATCAAAGGAAACTTGTGGATGATGAGCAAGTGGTTCAAGAAAATGAGACCCCTGACAATGTAGTGAAAGCAAACGAGGAAGTGCGGATTGATATTGATGACAATGTGGAAGAAGCTCGAGAGGAAGTGAACCCGTCTAGGGATCACATTATTGACATACCGGAAGCGGTAGTGCAAAAGGCTAAGGCACCGATGCCTAGGCCTCCTCCTCCATATCCTCAAAGGCTTGCCAAGAAAAAATGGCGAGAATCAATTCAAAAAGTTTGCTGACATGATGAAGAGCCTATCTATCAATGTGCCATTGGTTGAAGCCTTAGAGCAAATGCTCGGTTCTGCAAAGTTTATGAAAGATTTACTGACAAAGAAGCGATCGATGAATTTTAAAACTATAAAAATGACTCGTCAAGTGAGTGCAATTGTGAATTCAATGGCTCCCAAGTTGGCGTATCCCGATGCTTTGATGATTCCTTGTACCATTGGGAGTTCCAAGTTTGCAAAATATCTTTGTGATCTTGGGGAAAGTATCAATTTGATGCCCTATTCATTTTTTAAGACTTTGAGAATTGGGTAACCAAGACCCACATCTATAAGATTGCAAATGGTCGATCGTACCATGAAGAGACCACTGAGAGTGATTGAAGATGTATTAGCTCGTGTTGATAAATTTATTCTTTCGGCGGGTTTTGTCATTCTTTATTGTGAAGTTGATTTTGAGGTGCCAATTATTCTTGGTAGAACTTTCCTTGCTACGGGGAAGGCTCTTGTTAATGTTGAAGCCGGAGAACTTACCTTTTGGGTTGGTGATGAAAAAGTGGTTTTCCATGTGTGTAAGTCCATGCGGCAACCCAATAGCAAAGAGGTGTGTTCTTTCGTGGACTTGGTGAACGATGTGATTGTATATGAAAAAAATTTTGTGATGAATGTTGATGATACATTGAAGGCCGTCTTGCTCAACTTTGATGATGACGAGATGGATGGCTTCATGGAATATGTTAACTCGTTACAAGGAATGGGTCCGTACACTTATGAGCACCGCGCATTGTCCTTGGATCATGAAAATAGGACAACTCCTCCAACAAAGCCCTCAATCGAGGAGCCTCTCATTTTGGAGTTAAATCCATTGCCTTCACATCTTTGGTATGAATTTCTTGGCCCTTCTTCTACTTTACCGGTTATTCTTTCCTCTTGTTTGACTAACGTGCAGGTAAACTCCACATTGGTGGTTCTACAAAATTGGAAGAAGGCTGTTGGATGACATTGACAGATATTCAGGGGATAAGCCCCGCATTTTGTATGCAAAATATTAAATTGGAGGAAGGTCCCAACCCATATATTGAACATCAAAGGAGACTCAACGAATCCATGCAAGAGGTTATCAAAAAGGAGATCATCAAGTGGTTGGATGCTGGGGTTGTCTACCACATTTTCGATAGTTCGTGGACTTCTCCGGTCCAATGTGTCCCAAAGAAGGGGGTCATGGCGGTGGTCACCAATGATAAGAATGAGTTGATTCCTACAAGAACAGAGACCGGCTGGAAAATGTGTATGGACTATCGTAAGCTCAACAAAGTCACAAGGAAGGACCATTTTCCACTTCCCTTCCTAGATCAAATGCTTGATAGATTGGCCAACCGTGCTTTCTATTGTTTCCTTGATGGGTATTCCAGCTACAATCAAATTCTTATTGCTCCAGAGGATCAAGAGAATACTACCTTTACATGTTCTTATGGTACTTTTGCCTTCAAGTGGATGCCATTTGGGTTGTGCAATGCACCAGCGACTTTTCAAAGGTGAATGATGGCGATATTCACGGACATGGTGTATGATTACCTTGAAGTCTTCATGGATGACTTCTCGGTGGTCGGGAATTCTTTTGATGATTGTCCCGAAAACTTGGATAAAGTATTGGCAAGATGTGAAGAAACAAATTTGGTACTCAATTGGGAGAAATGTCATTTCATGGTCGAGGAAGGAATTGACCTTGGCCACAAGATCTCAAAAATTGGCATTGAAGTCGACAAGGAAAAGACTGAGTTCATTTCTAAACTTCCACCTCCAACTTCGGTGAAAGGCGTGCGGAGTTTCTTAGGCCACGCGGGATTTTACCAGCGTTTCATCAAGGACTTCGCTAAAGTGGTGAACCCCTGGTGCAAGCTTTTGGAGAAAGATGCTAAGTTCTATTTCAATGACGATTGCATGAGAGCCTTTGAATTTCTAAAGCTCAAGTTGACTACTACTCCCATTATCACCGCTCCAAATTGGGGTGTTCCTTTTGAGCTCATGTGCGATGCAAGTGATGTAGCGGTAGGGGCTGTTTTGGGGCAACACATCAACAAGATTTTTCATTCGATCTATTATGCAAGTAAGACCATGAATAGTGCCCAAGTCAACTACACCATTACAGAGATAGAGCTTCTTGACATTGTGTTTGCTATTGAGAAGTGCCGCTCATACTTGATGGGTGCAAAAGTAATTGTCCATACTGATCATGTGGAACTTCGTTATCTTATGAGTAAGAAAGATTCCAAAGTCCGGTTGATTAGATGGGTGCTTCTGTTGCAAGATTTTGATATAGACATCCAAGATCGAAAAGGAAGTGAAAATCAAGTGGCGGACCACTTGTCTCGTTTGGAGGAGGAGGGCAGGCCACATGATGGCCTCGAAATCAATGACTCCTTCCTATATGAGCAACTCTTGGCTATTTCAATGAAAGAGTTGCCATGCTTCAAGGATCTAGCAAATTTCCTTGCAAGTGGTATCATCCTGAATGGGTTCTCTTCAAACCAAATAAAAAAGCTCAAACGGGATTGTCAAGACTATTATTGGGATGAAGCGGGCCTTTTACGGATTTGCACGGATTGAGTTGTTAGAATATGTGTACCGGAGGAGGAACAAATTGAAATTCTTGGGGCTTGTCATTCTTCGGCATATGGTGGTCACCATGGTGGAGAAAGAACGGCGATCGAAGTGCTAAGTTGCGTTTTCTATTGTCCCACCCTTTACAAGGATGGAAGTGATCTAGTCAAGTGTTGTGATGAATGTCAAAAGGTCGGTGGAATCTCAAAGAAAAATGAGATGCTCCTCACCACCAATTTGGAGATTAATATTTCTGATGTGTGGGTATGACTTCATGGGTCCTTTTGTGAGTTCTTGTGGAAACACCTACATCTTGGTCGAGGTTGATTACGTGTCAAAATGGGATGAGGCCGTTGCTTTACCCAACAATGAAGCGAGAAGTGTAGTGGTGTTTTTGAAGAAGAATATTTTCACAAGATTTGGTACTCCAAGGGCTATCATAAGTGATGGGGGATCGCATTTTTGCAACAAAGCTTTCGGCACCTTACTCACCAAGTATGGTGTCACTCATAATATCACGACTCCCTATCATCCATGAGCAAGCGGTCAAGTGGAAGTCTCCAACCGGGAGATAAAGAGTATTTTGTCCAAAATAGTAAATGATAACCGGACGGATTGGTCCAAGAAACTTGATGATGATTTATGGGTTTATAGAACAACTTACAAAACACCTATGGGAATGTCTCCATACCGGTTGGTGTTCGGAAAAGCTTGTCATCTTCCAGTGGAACTTGAGCACAAAGCCATGTTGGCTTTAAAGAAGTTGAATCTTGAGTGGGATGTCGCCGCCAACTTAAGGATGGCACATTTGATTGAGTTAGATGAGTTCTGGTATCATGCAGACACAAGTTCGTCCTTATACAAAGAGAATATGAAATATCTTCATGAAAAGTGCATTCGGAACAAAGAGTGGCCCGTCTGAGGTTGTGGGTGTGACACCCTTTGGTGATTTGGACTTGAAGAATAAAAATGATGAAGTGTTTAGAGTCAATGGTCACCGGGTGAAGAGTTACCTCGAAAGAGTTGGTGATGGCCACGTTGTGGCAGTAATTCATTTCAAATGATGGTAATCTACGTCGTGCCGCAACGTTAAATCATGCACTTCTTGGGAGGCAACCCTTGTTTCTTTTTCTTTAGATAGGTCTTATTTTGTGCTAATGATTTTTGAAGTGTGTTGTAGGAATGAGTGTGCTTTACACGAACTGCGCTAAAAAAAATTGGCCAAGTATGGAAAAAGTGCATACTGCACATGTATTGTGCGGACCATACAATTTTGAATTCTACAGCAGAAGGAAACTGCGGCTGCACAATTCTTGTGCGGACCGTACAACTTGAGTTGGAATAATGCCAACTCTCTGAAGTTTGCTTGTCAGAGAAATGGCCAAAGTGCGGCCGCTTAAGGAAATTTACGGCCCGCACCAAAATCTACAGTCGCACACATAATTATGCGAACCATAGATCAACAGAGGGAAATTGAACAACAGAATATGGTTAGATCACATGGTCATGGTGATACATCAAAAGGGAGGGGTGAACCTTCCCGAGGCCGAGGCAAAATGACTTTACCCCTAACCCTTCAGAAATTTATATCCAAAAAGGAGACAGATGGCCAGAAGCATCAGAGTTCTTATGTACCGTCTACGGAAGCATCAGAGGGTGACTCAATGCAAGAGTAGCCTGTTGTTCAATCATAGCCACATCAGCCTCAGGGAAGATTTCAACCCCGAGACAAGCCTTCCACCTCTGAGAGCACTTCTAAGGGTTCGGAAGGTGACATTCAGGCTTTATAGCCCTCATCTGCACATTCCCCCGACGCACCAGCTACTACAGTGGACGTGGATGATATCCCGGATGATGGCCAAGGGGGTGATACCAGAGCTGCCAACCTTGAGAGGTCGAAGAAGAAAGAAATTTGGGAAGATAGGTTCATCAGTCTAACTGCATTCAATAGTTTCCGAGTTTGGTGGACGTCGGGATCGCTCACTCTTGAGTGTCAATTCTTGTTGAAAGATCTTGATAACTACAACCCGGCGGTGTCAAGACAATTTCGGGAGCGGAAGGGGTGGACATGGTTCACTCAAAGTGTGGCAGATGCCAAAGATTACCTGGTCCGGGAATTTTACGCCAATATGGCGCACATAAAGAAGGGGGCCAACGTGACGAAAGTGAGGAATCTGAAAGTGAGGTTAGACCAGAGCACCTTGAACACATACTTAGGGTTGGAGGATGTTGAGCCGGTGCAATACTTGGAAAATCTAGCTATGGGCGATGCAGCTCGCCCATGGCTAGCTAAATTCTGGCAGCTCCGGGACCACCTCCACCATGGATCACAACATGGGTTCCTATTCAGCGGAACACCCTAATTTTGAGGCAAAGGGATGGCAGAAGTTTGTGTGTAGAAGAATAGACTCTTGCCAAAATGAAACAAATCTCCCAATCCTGCAGGCAGTGCTAGTCACCTCTATCATGGACGGGTACCCAATCAATGTGGGTGCCGTGATGTCGGCCAGCATGTCTTTGGTTGGAAGGCAAGATGACAACTCCTAATTGTATCCCAACACTATCACGGAGTACCTTACGGATGCGGGGGTGGAGCCAAATAATTTTGACACAAAGGTTCGGGAAAAGAAGTTTTTCACTTGGTATTCACTGAAGGACCTGAGGAACTCGAAGAATAAGGGTTAGCCGACTACTACCGTGGGCCAGTCTGATGAGCCTTCGGTGGTAGCGACAGAGTCAACAGACATGCCTTCCACTACAGCAGTGCATTTTACCAGTGCAGCTGCCATACCTCTACCTCATTCTTCAGGGCCTTCAGCATCTATTCCATCCACCTCGACTTTGAGGCCGGTGCCTATGCCCGCTCATCCACTATTTATGCTGCGAGTCTCCCAGACACTGGTGAGCCTCAACAACTGGATGCAGATAGCTACCGCAAAGTTGTCTGACTTATCCAGTGCTATTGCAGCCCATACATCTACCCTGGCATCCCAGATTCCTCCAACAATGGAGGATACATTGAAGAAGATTTTGGAGAACCAGCAGACCATCATGAACACTTTGGTAGCACATGAAGCAGTAATTGAGGAGATTGGGAAGTAGGTAAAGAAGATGAAGATATCCCAAGCATCCAACAAATCAGTAGACAGATTGAGGAGATAGGTGACCAAGATAGCAGGTACTGGGGACCTTCCATTTGATATGTTGATGGAGACAGATCCAACAACACCAGTAGATCCAGCAGCACCATCATCACCAGTGGCACCAGATGGCTAGTTCGAGGAGCTAGACCTGGCTGCCGACATTGCTGAGGTGGTGTGACAGATGCTCACCAACCCAGCTACTCCCAGAGCCGAGGATGATAAGATCCAGTTAGAGGAGGCTGAGGGAGGTGACGCTGCTATGGACACAGAGATGTCCAAGGCCACATATGTATTGGTAAATATGATCTTCACACGTGTAATACTTATGACGACTCTGAAATCTATGTGGAGCAATGACAACATGACAACTGGACGAGAATTTATGAAGAGGTATGAGATAAAGAGGAACAGAATAGCATACCCACAGGGTAATCAGATATGGGTATCTCGACCTAATTGAGAAGGCGAAGAGACACGATCAGAATGAATCAAGACGGAATAAAGGGAAGATTCGGGGATCTTCAATTAATGAGCCAAAACATTACATAATCTTCACGCAACAGTTACGATTAATCATTGTAACGTTACATTAATGCCATTATTAGCCATTAATCCTCAATAACAGAAAAGAGTAGACGTTATATTAAGAAATTCCCTATAAAAGGGAGTAAAATATAACTTTTAAGGACACGTTCAAACCACTATTGAAATATACTTACTTTTTACGCATCTTTCTGCTTTCTATTTACGAATTTACTTACAATTATTAGTATATTCGTTGGGTATCAGAAACTCGTGTTCTTCTTAAAATAACTTTGCCAGGGAATATAATTCTTTGGTTAAACAAATTGGTTTCGTTACCAGGAATCTAATAATCTCTATTTTTTCTCAAACAACATTCTGTAAATTATGTCGAACGCCAACGACAACAACCAACAAAAGATTGGAACTCCAGTTCCATCACCTTCAGGTTCCCCACGATGCTCAAGGGAACATTCGCTAGAGAGATCTACGACTCAAAATAATAATCACAATGGAAATGAACAAACAGGAGAACAATATCCTGTAAAACAAATGGTTGGTGAATATGTGACTCAATCCTTACAAGCTTTCATGAGGGGACTGCCAGCTGCATCACCTACACCTCCTCCTAACAACATCGCAACTATGGAAAATCCACAATCCGGACTAGCAAACTCAGGAAGTAGAGGCACTCCAAATGAGTCCCTCGAAGCAAGACCAGGCATGGCCAATAATCCAGAATTACAGTCTTTATTACTAACATTGCAGAAACAGGTGAACGAAAAAAATGACCGAATCGAGCAAATTCCTGGAGTACCACCTGTTATCAAAGGCATTAAGTTGATAGATATTCTCAACAACCTTGGAAGCCAAATGCAGCACCTTTGCCTATTCCCAAGAAATTCAAAATGCTTGATATTCCCAAGTACGACGGGACAACTGATCCACATGATCATGTAACTGATTTTACTACAGGAGTAAAAGGAAACGATCTGACTAAACAAGAAATTGAATCAGTACTAGTCAAGAAGTTCGGAGAGACTCACCAAAGGAGCACTAACATGGTATTCTCTTCTATCCGAAAATTATATTGACTCTTTTGCTGAGCTTGCTGATTCTTTTATAAAAGCACATTCTGGTGTACAAAAAGTCAAAAAAAGAATAGAATACATATTCAATATAAAACAAGGAGACGCGGAGTTGCTCCGAGAATTTGTAGACAGATTTCAACGAGAAAGAATGCTGCTACCAAGGGTACCTGACAATTGGGCAGCAATGGTGTTTGCAAGCAACTTAAATGACAGAAGCTCAGAAGCCACGCGAAGACTCAAGGAAAGCTTAAGAGAATTCCAAGCTACGACATGGAATGATGTCTATAACAGGTACAAAACCAAGCTACAAATATAAGAAGACACCATTGCTCAATCAAAAGCTGAAGATCGAGCCCGTTCTAGACGTTCAGAACCAGAAAGGAGAACAGGTAAGAACATGTACGATCCATATATGGGACCTTCAGGACGAGAAACTCGTTCCAGGTTTGAAAACACACGGTCAGAATATAGAACGTCAAATAGAGATACAAACTCATCCTCCTCAAGATCTAGAAAAGATCGGGAGGAACGGAACAGAGGTAATGCAACAGTCGGAGACTACAAATTCAATGTAAGTACTTTTGAATTAATTACCGTACTGAGAAACATGGGAGATAAAGTTCGATGGCCCAAAGAAATGAGGTCGAATCCAAACAGAAGGAATCCAGACTTCTGGTGCGAATTCCATAACGATCATGGACACAGAACATCAGATTGCAGATTGTTGCAAGGTGAGGTAGAATAATTATTAAAACAGGGCTATTTAACAGAACTGTTTAGTGAAAAAGGCAAACAGGCATATATGAAGAACATGAAAAAGCCCCCAAAACCACCATCTCCAAAGAGAACAATGAATGTGATGCACGGAGGATAGGAGGTGAACGGAGTAGTCTGCAAAAGAACAACAAAATTCACAATTACATACTGGAAGCGGATTCGTGAAGACATGGAAGTAGACAATATAACGTTCGACAATGAAGATGGCAACGGATTGCTGCTTCCTCATAACGACGCTCTGGTAATATCTCTACTCATACATGACACTAATGTAAAAAGAGTGTTGATTGATCCAGGTATCTCAGTCAACATCATTTTGTTGAGAGTTGTGGAAGAAATGCTAATGGAGGATCGAGTAATCCCAAAAGCACGAGCCTTATCTGGGTTTGAAAACTCTACGGTCATAACAAAAGGAGAAATTGAGCTTAGTACCTATGTAGAAGGAGTAATCAAAAATACGAAATTTCAAGTCATTGACACCGATATGGCTTACAACGTAATCATGGGGAGACCATGGATCCATGAAATGGAAGCAATACCATCTACTTTACACCAGGTAATAAAATTCCCTTCCAAATAGGGAATTCAACATATTCGAGGCGATCAGCAGACCTCAAGGAATATAAATTTAGTAGTACACTCAAACAAAAAATAGGTAGCGGAAGAGTCAAAAGACGAGGAAATTGCCCAATTAGGTACGGAAGAAGAAATTGGAACCCAAATAGGTACGGAAGAAGGAAGCCACGAGAAGGTGAACCAAATCACCACAGAGGCAACATCAACACATAAGGACATGGATTTCAGACCCGATGTCATTCAGGATCCAGAAGAAGAAGAGCATATTAAAACAACTATTGAGAAGCTCGAAGTTATCCCACTGTTCGAGCAAAAGCCTGAGCAAAAATTTCATATAGGCACGAGGCTAAGCCCCACTAGAAGAGGTAAGTTAATTGAATATTTAAAATCTAACTCAGATTTTTTCGCTTGGTCCCATTCAGATATGACAGGTATACCTCCGCAAGTAATGACTCATAAACTAAATGAAGATACATCCTTCGTGCCTGTCAAGCAAAAGAAAAGAAAGCAAGGACCATTCAAGAACCAAGTGATCGATGAAGAGGTCATGAATTGTTGAGCTTTCTAGATGCATATTCTGGTTATAATCAGATAAAAATAGATCCTCAGACGAGGAAAAAACTTCCTTTAATACAAACAGGGGGAGTTATTGTTACAAAGTCATGCCTTTTGGCCTGAAAAATGTTGGAGCCACGCATCAAAGGCTAGTGACCAAGATGTTCCAGGAACATCTGGGGAAAATAATGGAAGTATACATTGATGACATGCTGGTAAAATCAACTCAAGCGGAAGATCATTTCCATCATCTTTCAATCACCTTCGAAATCTTGCGCAGGTATAACATNCTGATGAAATACCTAATATACTTACGAGCAAAAATGAAGTTCAAAAACTAACAGGAAGAATTGCAGCCTTAGGAAGATTTATCTCCAGGTCTTCGGAGAAGAGTTTTAAATTCTTTTCAGTTCTAAAAAAGCAGAATCAGTTTGAATGGACAGAAGAATGCCAAAAGGCTCTCAAAGACCTGAAGGCCTATCTATCAAAACCCCCGCTGTTGTCTAAACCAAAAGAGGGGGAGAGGCTGTATATCTATCTTGCCATAGCAGAAATTGCCGTAAGTGCAGTATTGGTAAGAGAAGACAGAGGTAAACAATCTCCAATTTATTATGTAAGCAAGTCTTTATTATATACTGAAACTAGATATCCTCATCTAGAAAAATTAGCATTAGCTCTAAGCATGGCATCTAGAAAGTTGAGACCATACTTTCAATGTCACCCAATCATTGTTGTGACCTCGTATCCACTAATAAATATTTTGCATAAACAAGAGTTATCAGGGAGATTAGCTAAATGGGCAATAGAATTAAGCAAACATGACATAATATATCAGCCTAGGACTGCAATAAAGTCTCAAATTTTAACTGATTTCATCGTTGATTTTAATACTAGCATAATCCCTGAAGTGGAAAAAGAGTTACAACTCTTCAATGGGGCTAATCTAGGAATTTGGACCCTATTTACGGACGGCTCTTCTAACATAAAAGGAGCCGGCTTGGAAATTATTTTAATATCACCTGCAGGTGAAAAGATACGACAAGCCATTAAATGTTATCCCATAACTAACAATGAAGCAGAGTACGAAGCTGTCATTGCAGGGCTTGAACTGGCACGAGAACTCTCAATCGAGAAAATCATGATCAAAAGTGACTCTCAACTAGTGGTAAACCAGATGTAGGGGACTTATACCGCAAGAGAGGCTCGGATGCAACAATATCTGGAAAAGACACGAGACCTAGCAAGGCAATTCCAGTCATGGAAAGTTACGCAAATACCCAGAGAGGAAAATGCATAAGCGGATGCATTAGCTAACCTCGCAACAGTTGCCGCTGCAACAAATAAAGACAATGCAATTGTCGCACACCTATTTCATTCAGCAATCGACCAGGACAAAAACGAGGTAACATTTAACAATTTAACCTGGGTTTTGAAAAATGGCACTGTGCCTGAAGATAGAAAAGCATCTCAAGCACTTCGCCGGAAAGTTGCGCGGTACTGCCTAGTTCGTGAAACTTTATACCGTAAAATGTTTGGACGTCCCCTAGAAAAGTGCCTTGGACCCAATCAAACAGAGTACGTGATGAAGGAAGTACACGAAGGACACTGCATAAACCATGCAGGAGCAAGATCCTTAGTCAAAACCCTAATCAGAGCAGCGTACTATTGGCCTAAAATGGAGGAAGATGTTGAGAGCTTCGTAGCTAAATGCGACGAATGTCAGCGATATAACAACAATATGCACCGGCCAGCAGAATTACTCCACCCAGTGGTGTCACCATGGCCATTCATGAAATGGGGCATGGATATAGACCCCTTCCCCCAGCTAAAGGAAAGGTATCGTTCTTACTCGTATTAACTAATTATTTCACAAAATGGGTGGAGGCAGACGCTTTTAAATAGGTTCGAGAGAAAGAAGTGAAAAGCTTCATATGGCGACACATAATATGCCGCTTTGGAATACCAAAGGAGATCGTATGTGACAATGGCCCATAATTCATAGGCTCACAAATCACAGAATTCTTCGAAAGCTGTCAAATCAAGAGAATCACTTCATCACCATATCACTCCGTGGCTAATGGGCAAGCCGAGTTAACTAACAAATTCATTGTCAACAACTTAAAGAAATGGTTGGAAAAAGCCAAGGGAAACTGGCCGGATGAGCTACCGGCAGTATTATGGGCTTACATAACTACTGCAAAAGTAGCCACGGGAGAAACTCCATTCGCGCTTGTCTATGGTTCAGAATCATTAATACCAGTGGAAATAGACGAACCAAGTATGAGATTCACAATGGCAACGGAAGAAACAAACAACAACGAGTTAAGGACAAATCTATATTTGCTCGAGCAAAGAAGAGAAGCTGCATTAATACTCTTCCAATCAACAAAGAAAGCTGGTGAAGGAAAGCTAAATAGAAACTTGGAAGGGCCCTACAAAGTCTGTGGCATTACTGGAAAAGGCGCTTACGAGCTGGAAACTATGGACGGCAGAAGCTTACCAACCAGTTCGAATGTTGTTCATTTGAAGATTACTTCTGAAGTAAAGGGAATACCCCCGGTCAGGTATTATTACGTTCGATTTTACTTTTGTACAGTTAAAGTTATACTAACCATTTTAGATGATAGGTAAAAAGCTAACCCATCACCAGATGATGATGTTAGACATGCATAGACACGAGGAAGTAATTGAATTCCCGGTCTAGGGTTACAACTTTCTGATGGACGTTTTTAAAGGGTTAAGCAGTCATCATCTAAACTATATGCTTTCGAGTCTCGTATGTTTTTCCTTTTCAGGAAAAGGACCACAAGGAAGGAATAGTCAAGTGCTCGAGATTTCATTCTTCAAAGATCAAACACTTGGGGGACTATACAGTATGGAAGGCAAAGAAGAAGCAAAGAAAGACTATCAAAAAGTCAAAGCTCAAGCCTGACCAACAAGTCAAGTACTATGGGCAAAATCAAAGAGCCAAAGACAAAAAACACAAAGCCTGATTCAAAAACCTTCAAAAAAAAAATATATTCATAAATGTAAACGAATGTTTAGGTTAAGGGAAGAATATTAGATACGGATAAAAATGCATATCCTTGTACTTAGTCAAAAACCGTTGTAAATGAAAATAATTACGGATGAAGCAACATCCTTGTACTTATTCACAAACTGTTGTAAATAAAAACAGTTACAGATGAGAAAAACATTATCCTTGTATTTATTCAAAAACTGTTGTAAAGAAAGCCTGTTACGGGTAAAAATTCATACCCGTATATTTATTAAAAAAATTGTTATAAATGAAAACAGTTATACCCTTGTATTAATTCGAAAAAGCTGTTACAAAAGAAAAACAGTTACGAGTACAAGTTTATACCAAATCTGTTGTAAGAAAAATAGTTGCAAAGGAGTTATGGACGATACACAAACACATGTAAACTGTTGCGAAAGTTCGAAACAATACAAAGACTTTCTTAAAAACATTGTCAAAGTAAAACATGTGAAATTCCTCTCTCTCTTTTGTACATTTACACCATTATAAAGTTGAGACGTCTTCTTCATTAAGTGTCGATCAAAAAATGGCCCTCTTTTATAAATCGTGCCTATTACGAAAAGGTATGAAAAATCTAAGCATTTTTAAAAAATGCAAAGTCAAAAACTCAGAGGTAAACCAAAAACCTTAAAATGAAAGCATGCAAAGAATTAAGAGTGAAAACAAAAACTCAAAGGAATCGAAAGTCATGCCAATATTACTATTAATATATAGTGGCAAAAAAATAAGTATTAACTTAGTCTAAGCCTAATTGTTTTATACAAAAGTTGCCCCTAAGTTGTCAGTTGGGGACTTACAAAGGACCGAACTTTACCCCTAATGAGATCGGGGGTAACCACCAATTATTGCAATAAAAAAAAAGAACCAAGTTCTTTAAACTTTTTCACTAGATGGTGGGTTGTATTTACTGGCAAAAGGAGCGATTTCAGATGGCGAGACACGAGTAGCAGGGACCTCAGCCTCAGGTGAAGAGAAATTCTGACTTTGGTGAGACTTTTCAATCATCTCTCTGGTTTTAGCAATTTCGGCTTCCAAGTCAAAACCTTCTTGGCCCATTTCCGTCAATGTGTCAAGACGGGCATTCAAATAAGCCCAGCTAATATCGACGGCTGCTTTGTCTTCAAGAGCCTCGTAGTCTTTCTCCCATTGTTCAGCTTCAGCTCTTAGCTCATCTCTTTTAGCCACGACAACATCATGAGAGGCCTGTAAAGGAGCGATGGATCTTTCCAGAAACTGGATCTTCTTTGAAGAGTTACGGAGGTCTTCTTGGGTTTGGGTGAGCAACTGAACAAGTTCTCCAGAGTACACCTCCTTCTGGTCCAACAAAGCCTTCAGACTTCTAATCTCCTCTGTGGCACGGGAAAGCTGCTCCGCAAATGAAGACTCTAAGACACTTTTGTCCTTACCTGCCTGGTTTGAAGATGCCTTCTCGACGGCCAGTTCTGCTGCCATAACCCTAACTTGCCACTCCAAGGTACACTTTTCCTCCTCCATTGCCTCCATGTCAAGCTGTAAACTCTCGTACTGCTCCTTCCATTTATCAGCCTCAATATGGAAGTCATTTGCTGCTTGCTCTGTTTGAACAATTATCTTCATTAGCTCTGTGCCTATAAGGTTGATCTACATAAAATGATAAATCACATACGGTAAGAATATATATTAGTACATATGGAGGAAAATCAAGTTTTACCTTTAAGGACGAGTGAACAATCTCGTTCATCCAAGTCAGGGAGTTGTGGCTTTCCAGCTTAGACTTCTCAGTCGAACCTATCAATGGCTTTAACCATGCATCAGCCTGCCTAACTTTTTCAAGAGGCTGCCCGCCGCAGGAACCTCTATTGTAACTTGCTTCATCACCCCCTGCTGGAAGGCCCCTTTAACAGCAGAAGGCACGGAAGCAGGGGCGGGCGAAGGAGCCACAAACGGAGTAGGTTGAGAAGTAGCAACGGGAGCAAGAACGGCAATGGGAGCAGAGGCAGCAACGAGAGAAATAAACGAAAGTTTCTTAGCAGCAGGAGGAGAGAAAACAGCAAGAGGAGCTTCATCAGAGATGGTACCAAAACCTTGTTGGAACAGGTGATCAACATACTCACGAACAGGAGAGGGAGTCGCATCTTCAGGAGCGGAAAGTTCTGACTCAGGCACAGGAGGATCAACAACGGGTGTAGATTCATCATCAGAGACCACCCTCCTCCTACGTGACCTATGGACCAGTGAACCCTCATCTTCCTCTTCCTCCTCTAAGGTCATGGACCCGCTTGATTTTCTTTTCGATGAGGAGGAACCAACAATTATCTTCTGGGCCTTAGCTAGAGACAACCTTGAAGAGGACACAGCCACATCATAAACTCCACGAGTAGGAAACCCTACCAAATAAAAGGGGTCAGATAAAGCTCAAAAAGAGAAGAAGTAAAAACAAAAAACTTCACTTATCGTGGGTCTTCACCTTCCAACCAAACGTCAAAGAGAGTTACTTCCAAGAACGTTCTTCTAAAGGAGCGATTGACAAGAGTTTTTCTACCCAATCAAGGAAATCGGAGACATTCTCGACGGTTCCCATGGTTGCTGCAAAAGAAGAAGAAACAATCACGGTACTGAAAATTCATCAAAAGTGAAGAAAAGGAAAGTGAGCAAAACTGTACTCACGTGCAAAGTTCCACTTCTCAGGGAAGGGGAGATTTTCTTCACCTACTAAACCTACAGTAGGGACAGCAACATACCGGGCATATCACCCTCTATCTTTGTCATCATCTGGAGTAACTAACACCCATTTACTCCTAGCCACGAGAGTAAACACTCCTTGGCGGAACAACATCGGAGAATAGAGGTGAATAAGATGATGAAAAGTAAAGGGTACGAAAGCTAAATTGTCCAAATACCTAAGGCACGTGACTACTCGCCAAATAAGAGGACCGACTTGTCCTAGACAAACTTTGAAGAATCGACAAAACTCGATGATAACAGGGTCGATGGGAGGCTTGAATCCTAATGTGAAGGGATAAGTATAGACATAAGAATATCCAGTCTTGTAAGAGGTTATTCTTTGGTTATCGTTAGGAACAACAACAATAAAATCAGGCTTCCAATAACAATCCCTGTGTACAAGAGACACTAAGCCCTCTATTATTTGGGTAGGATAAAGGTCAGCACTGTCATGTGATGACATTGAAGAAAGCTGCTCACTCATGGCTTGACTATCCTTGGTAAAAGAAAACTCCGCAGGAAGAATCTCATCGACTCTCGGCTCACGAAGCAATTCATTGTGTTCTCTACTCTTTGATGAAGATCTAGAAGCCCTAGCCCTCGAAGAAGACGAAGGAGTGTTAGACCTAGAAGATGGAGGGGGAGAATAATAAGAAAAAAAAACCCTGGAAGGAGTAGAATTTAAGCTCTTAAGCCTACCTCCCCACCTACTCCGTGTTGGAGCAGAAGAAGGAGTCAGTTCATCTACAATGATGACCTTTTTAGATTGCTAGTTTGAAGAAGACATATTTACGAAGATGAAGAATTTACAAATAGAAAGAAGGTTAGAAGTTTTCCGTGAAATTAAATAAAGGAAAAGGGGTATATTTATACTTAAAGGCAACCGTCAAAAAATGGAAAAAACAGTGATGTGAAAGTCATAATTGAAGCTGTCACTTCGAGATTGATGCAGCCGCAAAAAGCCCTAAAAGGCGCTGAATAATTGCATAACCAATCCGGGAAAGCCATGTGGCACGGGCATTAAATGAAAGTGACAAACGACGCATACATTCAGAGACGGATGCAATGGAACGAGTGAAGCGGCGGCAAAATGTTCCCGCCATAAATGAGTATCCACTTACCAAATATTAATCGACAAATAAATGGTAAGTGAGGGGATTATCTGTATTGGTAAAAATGAACTTCACACATGTAATACTTATGATGACTCTGCAATCTATGTGGAGCAATGAAAACATGACAACTGGACGAGACTTTATGAAGAGGTACGAGATAAAGAGGAACGGAACAGCATACCCACGGGGTAATCAGATACGAGAATCTCAACCTAATTGAGAAGGCGAAGAGACACGGTCAGAATGAATCAAGACGGAATAAAGGGCAGATTCGGGGATCTTCAATTAATGAGCCAAAATGTTACATAATCTTCACACAACAGTTACGATTAATCATTGTAACGTTACTATAATGCCATTATTGGCCATTAATGCTCAATCACTGAAAAGAGTAGACGTTATATTAAGAAATCCTATAAAAGGGAGTAAAATATAACTTGTAAGGACACATTCGAACCACTATTGAAATATACTTACTTTTTACGCATCTTTCTGCTTTCTATTTACGAATTTACTTACAATTATTAGCATATTTTTTGGTTATCAAAAACCCGTGTTCTTCTAAAATAGCTTTGGAAGAGAATCTAATCCTTTGGTTAAACAACATAGGGAGTCCTCTTTACTCTTACCTTTCCTTATTCTCATTTAGTTAAGCATTGGGGAGGGGGTGGAGTTTATTTGATATTTAGATGATTTGAGATTTGATTTGTAATAACTGATAACATTTTCCTTTTTCTTTTTATTATGTATATATTCTTCTCTCTCTATCTATCTCTATTGATGTATATTTTCTCTTTTCCTCTCTCGTTATGTATATTCATTTATGCTTTCAGTAGCTTGCTTTATAGATTCTGTATTTTGTTTTCTTATTACTCAATGTTTAATTCAGTAGCTTGTTGTTTAGTCTAATAGCTCCCTTTTAAGCTAGTAGTTTGTTTTTATGTTTAAGTGGTCAATAAGCCTTTGGTTTTAATAATTCCACGATTCTTCCAAAGGTAGTTTCTGTGTGAACCGGGTGACTCTTCCCAATGATGGATGACGTGACAACCTTCTTAAGGGATTGAGTCCGTTTTGGTGTTTAGGAAAGAATAGTGGTAATAATGAATAAAAAGACCTAATTGAGTCAGACTCGAAAAGTCAAACATGCTTCACTTGGTACCAACATACTTAACTACGTGCTTATGATTAAAAACAAGTTTTTTGGAAAGAAATAGCTCTAGTTAGTGACCTTCTAACTCTTGTGTTGACTTAAGCAATCATCGAGTGGTTTAGTCGAACCATAGTGATTTTCAATCTTCAATATGGTCGTTGTGAGCCCTCGACTCTATCCTCTTTAACAATCTAGCTGTGTGAGAGGTGAGATATTTTTGTTTCAAGTCAAAGTACCCGTGCGAATAGTCTAGAACTTTCCCCGAATGTGTTTCGAGGCAAAATAGTAAGTTTTGCTTGGCTTGAAAAGTGATTGTAGGCTCTTCTTGACCCATTTAAAATTTTCCATGGCCCACCAATGTTATTATCCCTAGTCAACCCAATTGAGCCTATAACTTTTTTTTTCATGTGATAACCATGTTACAAGACTTTACCCATTTTGTTGTGACCCTTTCTTGGCACCCGAGCTTTTCTTAATACTCTTGAGAAATAATTAGATAAAAGCATAAGTTTGGAGGATAGACGAGGAGTTTGAAAAATGTATCAAGGAACAAAATGAGAAAAGAAATGAAGAGAAGGAGAGGCAAGAAAAGGAAAGAAAGAACAAAAAGAAAGTGAATAAGTTGAAGAGTTGAATGGATTCAAAGAAAAGTAATGATGCAAAGCATGGAAAAAATAAAGAAGAAGAAAATGAATATCATGAACAAGAAAAAGTGATGTTAAGTCTCTCTAGTTCCCCTAAGGAAAAAGAAAATGCCTCAAAGAGTTGGCAAAACATTAGCCGATAAGAGAAAATGGAGTGCTTAAGGAAAGATAAACTCGTTCTAGTACAACATATCCAACCTTAGTACAAAAGCCTTCATTGCAATCCAAAAAATCCTTGCGTGATTTCAAGCCGAATGAACTTACATTAGTGGTGATATATATGAGGGGCAAGCATATGGTACTTAGAGCCGTACTTGTGACATTCTTTTGAGAGAGATGAGCGAACATTTCACAAATCTTTGAATTGAGTGCTACATTCTTAAGTGAGATATGCTAGCGGAGAGTATAGAGGGAGAAGTTTGGGATCCACAATGACCTACATGAAAGAGCGAGCTTCCTTAATGAATAAAGTCAACTCTTGATGCCCAAGTGTCACATTAGAACTATTTATGCTTAAAAGTTCAAATAATTGCCTTGTTGATAATTCATAAGTGTTGTGAGTGGTTATTGGCCCCAATTGATGTGTGATTGATGCATCTTTGATTAGCTGGAATAGCTCTTAACTTGTTACTAAACTTATGGCGTTAACCTAAATACTCGTGGGAATATCTTGCATCGCTTTTTTCGAGCTTGAACGCATTTGAAAACTTTTTGTGGTAAAGTCTTCAAGGGTTTCTTCAAGGTTTTGATTAAAGATGAACTATGCCCTTAGTATACATCTTCTTTCCTTGTGTAACCTTCCATATGCATAGTCACCCCAGTGTTGGAGCATAGAAGTATGAAATCTCGAACACTGGATCAACTCCTTTCTTTTGGTCCTTTTCCTGAAAGAAAAATACAAACGGGACTCAGAGATAATTTTTTAAATGATGACTGCATAACCTTTTTTCCAATCATAAATGTTGTAACCTAGATAAGGAATAGTATAGTATTTCGCATGTCTTTCGGATCTAATATCATCATTTGGTACGGGCTAGCTTTTTTCCTATCATCTAAAATGGTTAGTAAAATTCAAAAGAACAAAATAAAATTGAACTTGCGCGATACCTGACTGTGGGTATTATCCTTATTTAGAAGTAGTACTACTTCAAATGGATTGCATTCCAATTTGATAGTAACACCTTGCCGTCCACAATTTCCAACTCATATGCTCCTTTTCCAGCAATGCCTCTAACCCTATATGGGCCTTCCCAATTTGGATTCAACTTTCCTATGTTTGCCATTTTTGTTGACCTGAACACCTTTTTGAGGATGAAGTCCCCAATCTTGAAGTACCTCAAATTGTCTTTCCTATTATAATATCATTCAATCATTTTCTTTTGAGCCGCCATTCGATGTAATGTTGCTTCTCTCCTTTCTTCTATCAAATCCAAATTTACCCGTAACTCTTCCTCATTTGTTGCTTCAGTGGTATGCGAGTATCTCGTGCTTGGTTCACCTACTTTCACCGGAATCAAAGCTTCTGTTCCGCACACAAGTGAAAAGAGAGTCTCGCCTGTACTAGTTTTAGTCGTTGTTCGGCAAGCCCATAACACCATTGGGAGTACTTCTGGCTATTTGCCTTTTGATTCTTCCAATTTCTTTTTTAAATTATTGATTGTAACCTTATTTGTCAATTCATCTTGCCCATTGGCCACTGGATGATAAGGTGCGGAAATAATTCGTATAATCTGCCAACTTTGAAAGAATTCGGTGACTTTTGCGCTTATGAATTGTGGGCCATTGTCACAAACGATATCCTTTGGAACTCAAAATCGACATATAATATTTCTCCAAATGAAATCCTTGACTTCCTTTTCTCGTACCTGTTTAAAGGCACCTGTTTCTACCTATTTTGAGAAATAATCCGTTACAATCAATAGAAATTGTACCTTTCTTTTGGTTTGATGTAAAGGCCCTACGATTTCCATGCCCCATTTCATGAAGGGCCATGTTGATATAACTGATTGTAACAGTTTTGCTGGTCGATGCATTTATTGGCATATCGTTGACATTTATCACACCTGGCTACGAAGTATTCTGCTTCTTCTTCCATTTTTGGCCAACAATATCCTTCCCTTATTAATGTCTTCACCAACAATCTTTCCCGACGTGATTGCTACAATTTCCCTCATGAATTTCTCTTATTACATACTCTGTTTTCGATGGTCCGAGTCACCATGATAAAGGTCCACCAAACATTTTGCGATATATATTTCCGCAAATTAAACAGTATTGGGCAGCTTTCAACCGTAGCAATTGGGATTTCTTCTTATCCTCGGGCAAGATACCATACTGCAAAAAGTTCATAAATTCGTTTCTCCAATCCCAAGTTAAATTATTGAAATTTACCTCACTCTTGGTTTGGTTGAGTGCTTAATGAAATAAATGTAGCACAATGGCATTTTCTGCACTTGTCGCATCTGCAACAGACGCGAGATTTGCCTACGCGTTTGCTTCTGCTTTTCCTCCCTGGGTATTTGCACGACTTTCCATGTCTGAAATTGTTTAAGCAATTCTCGTACCTTTTCGAGGTATTGCTGCCTTTTGCGTCTATCTTGCCACGTAAGTCCCCTGCATTTGATTAACCACAATCTGCGAGTCACTTTTGATCACAATTTGCTCAATACCAAGTTCTCGTGCCAGTTCCAAGCCTGCAATCACAACTTCATACTCTGCCTCATTGTTAGTGATTGGATAACATTTTATTGCATGTCTTATGACTTCACCTGAGGGTGGAATTAAAACAATACCTAAATCTGCTCCTTTAATATTTGAAGAACCGTTAGTAAATAGGATCCAAGCCCCTAGATTTCTTTTGTTGCTTCAGGAACTAAGTTCGTGCTAAAATACGCTACAAAATCTGCTAACACCTGCGATTTTATTGCAGTTCTAGGCTGATATATGATATCAATCTCATTGAGTTCCATTGCCCATTCAGCTAATCTACCTGATAATTCATGTTTATGCAGTATGTTTCTTAGTGGGAAAGCAGTTATAACAGAAATAGGATGACATTGAAAGTAAGGTCATAACTTTCTTGATGCCATAATTAAAGCTAAACCAAGTTTTTCTAGGTGTGGATACCGTGTCTCAGCATCTAGTAAAGAATTTCTAACATAATAAATTGGGGATTTCTTATCCTTATCTTCATGAGTTCACGTACCAGTACCGCACTTACCGCTACTTCTGACACATCGAGGTAAATGAGAAATCTTTCACCATCTTTTGGTTAGCCTAACAGAGGTGGATTTGATAGATACGACTTTAGGTTCTTGAGAGCTTGTTGGCACCCTTTAGTCCATTCAAACTGATTTGCTTTTTCAACACTGAAAAAATTTAAAACTTTTTTCTGATGACTTTGATATAAACCTTCCCAGAGCTGTTATCCTGCCTATTAATCTCTGCACTTCTTTCTTGCTTGTGAGTATATCTGGTGTTTCCTCAATAGCTTTGACCTGTGCAAGATTTACTTCGATACCTCTTTTAGAAATAAGAAACCCTAAAAACTTACCTGAAGCCATGACAAAAGCGCATTTTTCCGGGTTTGACTTCATATTGTACTTGCGAAGAATCTCAAAAATCTTGGACAAGTGTTGAAAATGATTCCCCCTAGTGTTGACTTGACCAACATATCGTCTATGTAGACTTTCATGGTTTTTCCCAGGTGTTCTTGAAACATTTTAGTCACCAATCTTTGATATGTGGCTCCTGCATTTTTCAAGACAAATGGCATGACTTTGTAACAGTAAGTCCCCATGTATGTGATAAATGAAGTTTTTTCTTCATCTAGAGGGCCCATATTTTATCTGGTTATATCCTGAATATGCATCTAAAAACTAAAAAGCTCATGACCTGCGGCAGAATCAATTAATAGATCTATATGCAGTAAATGAAATGAATCTTTAGGACAAGCCTTATTTAAGTCAGTATAGTCTATGCAAACTCGCCATTTTCCTTTCTTTTTTGGAACCACAACGGTACTAGCTAACCAGTAAGGGTACTTTACCTCTCGTATTGAACTAATTTTCAAAAGCTTTTGTACATCATCCTAGATCACTTGATTTCTGAAGGACCTTTGCTTCATTATTATTTTCTTGGCAGGTGGGTGTAATGGATCCTTATTCAACTTATGAGTCATCACCTCCAGTGGTATACCTATTATATATGAATGCGACCAAGCAAAGCAATTTGTGTTAGCACGTAAAAATTCAATTAACTTACCTTTCATCTCTGGGCTCAAATTTGCTCCGATGTAAACTTTTCTTTTTAGCCAGTGAACAAATAGTATTACAACTTGAGCTCATTAACGATTGTTTTTGTGTTCTCATTTTCCTCTGGCTCTTGTAACACATTGGGTCTCGAGTCGACATCAGTCTACCCTTTTGTGTTTTCAGTTGAGGTTTGAGAAATAGTGTCCACAACTGAATTATGTAATTGCTATTTCGCATCTACATCATTAGATATTGTTCTTGCAATCACCACCAAGTTGATACTTCGTGAAGCTTGTTTATCTCCACGGATTCGAAGGATTCCCCACTGTGAAGGAAATTTGATAACTTGACACAATGCGGATGGGACAACGTCTATATCATAAATCCATGGTCTTCCCAGAATTATATTGTAGGTCATGTCCGCGTCTATCACCTGGAAATTTGTATCCTTGATGACCCCTTCTGCAAATATGGTAAGTACAACTTCCCTTTTCGTAACAACGCTTGAATTATCAAATCCAGACAAAGACTGTGATTTTGGTATGACCTTATCATTAGCTTGCATTTCATTTACCACCCTCAGTAAAATTATGTTTACAGAGCTGCCTGGATCAATCAAAACTTGTTTTACATTAGTATCATGTAAAAGTAAAAATATTACCAGTGTATCGTTGTGAAGAATCATCATGCCATCCGCATCTTCATCGTTAGATGATATATTTTCGCCATCCAATACTTGACGGACTCGCTTTCCGTGAGTGATAATGACTTTTGATGTCTTTTTCACGGCTGTATATGTTACTCCATTGACATCATCTCCTCCATTTATGACATTGATTGTTCTCTTTGGTGATGGAGGTTTGGGGGGTTTTGTTTGTTCTTCATCTACGATTGTCTCCCTTTCTCACTGAACATATCAGTAAGATAACCTTGCTTCAATAAATGTTCGACCTCTCCTTGCAAGAGCCTACAATCTGTTGTTCTATGGCCATGATCATTATGAAACTCGCACCAGAAATCTAGGTTTCTTTTGTTCGGTTCTGATCTCATTTATTTTAGCCATCACATCTTATCTCCCATAACTCTTAAAAGATACACTAATTCAGAGGTGCTAACGTTAAAGCTATAATCCCCTATTCTTGCTTGTGTACTGGGATCATTACTTCGTGTATCCCTCTCCTTTTTGAACCTGGATGAAGAAATCACGTCTTATTGTCTTGATCTTAAATAAAATCATGCATTCTCTTGTTTAGATCGAGAGTCTCACCCCGAGGGTTCCATGTACGACTCGTGCCTATTTTTATCAGACCTCCTTTCTGATTCTGAGCGTCTCGAACCTGGTCTTTCTTCGGCCCTCGGTTGTGCGACCATATCTTTTTCTATCCATAACTGCGTACTGTATCTGTTGTACACATCATTCCAAGTTGCTGCAGGAAATTATGGAAAACTTTGATTCAACCTCCTCGTGTCTTCTGAACTTTTATCGTTCGAATTGCTCGCGAATACCATAGCCGCCCAGTTATCAGGTACTCAAGGCAACGACATCCTCTCTTGTTGGAATCTATCTACGAATTTTCTGAGTAATTCTGTACTCCCTTGTTTAATCTTGAAGATGTCTTCCATCCTTTTTTCAACTTTTTGAGCCCTCGAATGTGCTATTATAAATGAATCTACAAGCTCAGCAAAAGAATCAATGAAATTTTTAGCTAAAAGAGAATACCATGTTAATGCTCATTTTGTGAGTGTTTCGTCAAACTTTTTAACCAAAACTGATTCGATTTCCTATTTGGTTAAACATTGCCTTTCACGCCGGTAGTGAACGCGGTTACATGATCTCAAGGATCAGTTGTTCCATCATATTTGGGAATATCAGGCATTTTAAACTTTTTGTAAATTGGTAAAGGTGTTGCACTTGGATTCCAGGGTTGTTGGAATAGTTGTCAATATCCACTCCTTTGATCACGGGAGGCACGCCAGGTATTTTCTCTATATGATCATTTTGCTCCTTCAATTGGATCTGCAAAGTTAGCACTAAAATTTGTAAATTAGAATTATTTGGTGTACCTGGCCTCACGAGATTCATTGGGAATTTCTCCACTTCCAGAGTTATCAAGCCCTGAACGCGGGTTCTCCAAAGTTGTTGTATTAACTGGTAGAGGAGTTTGCACTGCATTGGGTAATCCTCTGACGCACTGTTCACGTGTTCTGCAGTCAATTTCTTTAGAGTATCATGCTCCACTGTTTGGTCGTCTCCACTGATCATCAGCGCACGAAGCGGACATTTTAGGTGAACTTCTACGGGATTGCTGAGGGTATCCCATAGGTGTGCGGCGTTGTGGAGTTCCACCTTGTTGGTTCAACTTATTGTTCTCGTTAACGATTGACATACTTGGTCGTTAAAAATGAAGTTTGAAAAGTGAACAGATTATCAAAGTCCCAGGAACGGGACCAATTATATAACCCCAGAAATAAATTTCTCGGTCAAAGTCAATATCTAAAAGAAATCGGATTGCTGATAACCAAGACTTATTTCACTTTCCCAATAATTTGAAGAATCGATCAAGGAATGAAAATTATTGACAAAAAAAATATAAAACAAATTGATAATCAATCCCAATATTACGGTTTAGAACCTTGAGAATAAAGTAAAGAATAATTGCATAAATTTCAATAATTATCTGGTGCCACTACAAATGAGGTTTCAGTTCTTCTATAGTAGCATACAATTATAACGGTTTCCTTACTTAATTCGGCTCACTGATGGGGCCTTGATTACCCGTTACCATATACAATTGTAACGGAAGTATTTATGGCTAAAGATTTCCTATAACCGTATCGATTTTCCTTCCTTATTTATGACATGTTCGTGCATCTTACCTTCTTAACGGCCTTTATTCATTCCGCTCATGTTTTTCCTTTTACAGTTGTTAGTCCGATTCTTTTTTTAGTGTAACCCCGAGGGTGTTCCTCCTGTGCCTTTTTTGCATTCTTTAACTGGTCTAATTAAGAACGCCACTTATCGCTATATGAATGGTCCACGTACCATGTTATGTCACATTAAAAATAATCCACGTGTCATGCCTTTTTTCCACTAATACACTATGATTTTTGAATTTAATTCCACGGGATTAAAGGGAATAATAATTTAAGCGAAATGTACTCAGGATATGTTGAGTATCATTGCCTAGTTGAGGAGTCATGTCATGAAGTGCAAGTACAAACAAAAGGTACAGAGGCTGAGCTATTGAGAGTGAGGAAAGAAAAGGAAAGTCGTTTTCTTCAATATTGATATTTTGAAGGGAAAAAAAATACACAACTAATGTAAAAAAAATTAATTGTTCGGTTAAATTCGTACTTGCAGTGTTACGGTTCATATAATTAATTTCTCTTTAGCCATTAAACTATCCTTTGCATAATGATATATTGGAAAATAGATGTACAAAAAAAACTGATATGCATTAATCAAACACTATTCAATCGTAAAAAGCAGTAGGAAGTCTCGTTGACAACTTCTACCTAAACTGATATGTATTTTGTGTTGGCAAAAAGTAGTAGATACCCAATGGAAAAGTTTAAGTACGTACAAGTTGATCCAAATACAGGGTTACTCTCTCCGTTTCAATTTAGATGAGTTAATTTGATTCGGTATAGAATTTAAGAAAAAAAAAAGACTTTTGAAACTTGTGATCTTAAAAACTTAAGGGGTAAAATTTTTGTGGGGCCATGACATTTGTGTGGTTATAAAAGCTTCTCATTAAGGATAAAATGAGTAAAATGAAGAGTTTAAAGTTAAATTATTTTTAAATTTAAAAATATATTATTTATTTTAAAATTGACTAAAAAGGAAAATACCTCGTCTAATTTGAGACAAATAAAGTATATATTATCATTAGAGAAGGAGAAAAATTGATGTGGATAACCGTTCAAAGAACTCTAGCTAATAAATCTAACAATAGTCTAGTGATTTTCACTTTATCTTGTACTACTACTACTACTTAAGTATTTTAGATTAAATCTCACCAATAACTTTCCCAGAATTGGTTATACTAATGATTATTGATTAATGATTGTTAGAATCAATACCAAAAAGCCGGCATATTTGTAAAAAGGTTATTAACTAATGAGATTATAGATTCGAGTAGGGATCAGCTGGATAATTATGAACTTTTAAGATTTACGAGGAGAGTTACCGTCAGTGTGTATACGGCTAAAATCGGAGAGCCCAATTTTATAATTATTACGGCACTCATAAGGCTTGAGGATACGAGTTTTGGCATCGAGGGAGCGTGCCGAAAATCCTCGACCTCGAGGCAGTGCAAATCGAAGACCAATATGAAAAGGCGGAAAATCCCCAAGAGACATGTGATTAAAGCTGACCAAGTACGCAAAATAGTACAGGTTCGTACCGTGGCATTAAATGGCTGTACCAGCCATCTGTCTTTGGAACAATTACACATGTACTATGTTGGGATTCCTCACATATATAAAGGGGACCCTTGTCATTTTGTAAGACACATGATATTCAATACAAAAAACAAGAACATTCTCGGCTCTTTAATCAAATATTCTACACCATTGTTTCATTGATTTATTACCTTTCATTATTGTGTTCATTAATTGTTCTTCGTTTGTTACTCATTATTAGTCATAAAGAGACTATCTTCGAGGCTTTCAGTACTGTTATATCATTCTCGACAGCCCTCTGTCAAGCTTTTGAGCTCGACCTCGGGGCCCATCCGACCAAACTCGAGACCCCATCTCTCCACTGCTCGGTTTGCACAATCTCGTTATCCTTCGCTTTTATCTCGCTTTCTCACTTCTCACTTAGCATCTATTGACTAAATAACTGGTATTAAAATAGATCACGTATTTTTAGAACTACAAAATCAAATATAATTGTAAATACAATTTTCAAGGTAAACACAGTGAAAATGGTTAACTTTTTATTTTGTATTTATTTTCTTAAGAGAGTTAAGCATCTACTCAAAAATAAAAACAAGATAAATAAGTATGATCTTCTCCTCAATACAACAATTTCTTTAATCATGTGTTATACAAGATTCCGTTTCATTTTTAACTTTTAACAAAAAATTTCACTTTTCTTAGTTTTGCTAACCTCATCCATGTGCAAACTACAACATTGATAGTTTCACTTCTCTAATTGTCCCAGCTTTAGTTAACTGGAGAATAAGTACAAGAAACTAATGGCAAATGGCCTAACACAGTTTTATGCTAATGACTTGTCTTAACAAAAGTGCTAAGCTGAGAGCTGCCTTAAACCGTCTTCATATGCCTAATAAATTGTCTTTATGACTATTATCAGATTTTGGTTAAAGACATTAATCATCACTTATAAAGGCTTATATCTTCGTATCAAATATTGGAGTTCAGTTTCTCACGCGGAGAAAGAACAAAAAAACTTTAATTCCCTTATCTCTTACTATTTCTTTACCACCTACCAATCAATAACTATATATAAAACCAGAAGAATTTTACACACTACCAAGGGGTACACAGTGAGATAGTTAGGATTCTTTCGTAACGTATACGGTTAAAACAGGGCTGCCTAATTTTATTGGTTAAGTAAGACCAGGGCGATGGATCGAAGACTGGCCTGTACTATACCAGACCGAGACGTGAGAACAAAGTACCAAGCTCGGGATTCGAAGTATCAGTTGAAATCGAGACCAGTGATGATTGAAACCAAACGGGACATACATCGAGCAAGACCGAAGATAGCATAATAACAGAAAGCCGAGAAATCCGTGACCAGTCGAAAATCGGGGAGGTAATCTCGGCATAGATCAAACCAAGAACTGTTACCTAGCTAATCATGGGATTTCCTTCCGAAATTAGAATTGTATCAAACCGTTAATTCCCCGGCAACGGCGCCAAAATTTGATCACGCTCAACTATGTCTAATAAAAGAC
>ML425034.1:0-45445 GCA_005239525.1 Nicotiana knightiana
GGTATCATAACCTGCCCCCGAACTCGATAGACTCATTTTCCATGATGGCAGACTACTTTGTGACGGAACATGCTGGTGCCATCAAGGTCGTTACAAGAAAATCGGACGTCTTCAAAATCAAGCAAAGAGAGAATGAGATGCTGAGGGAGTTTGTATCCTGCTTCCAACTGGAACAAATGGAATTACCACCGGTCTCCAATGATTGGGCAGTACAAGCCTTCGCTCAGGCCTTGAATGAACGAAGCTCGATAGCTTCGAAGCAGTTGAAGCAAAATTTGGTCGAGTATCCCGCCGTAGTTTGGGCGGATGTACACAACAGGTATCAGTCGAAGATCAGAGTCGATGATGACAAATTGGATGCCCCCTCGTGCTCAGTGTAGCCAAGCAGGCTCTTATCAAAGGAACCGAGGCTCCCAGAAAGAGATCCGAGGCCAAGCAAAGAAAGGTATCAACCGTACATAGAAAATCGAAGAAATATCCCGAGGCGTAGCATACCTCGAAGTGACCAAAGGATGAACCAAGGACAGAATCCTCAGGGACTCGTGAACAAAGCAGGGTTCAACAGGCACACTGGGCCGGTAGAGGCACCCCGACTATCTGAGTACAACTTCAACATCGATGTTTCCGACATTATATCGGCTATAAGTAAAATCAGGGACACTAGGTGGCCAAGACCCGTACTATCAGATCCTTCGTAGAGGAACCCCAACTTGATATGTGAATATCACGGTACCCATGGTTATAGGACCGAGGATTGCAGACAACTTCGAGAAGAGGTGGCCCAACTGATTAGCAAAGGGTACCTCCGAGAGGGCCTCAGTGACCGAGCTAAAAACCAATTTCGGGAAAGAGAGGAAAACAAGAAAAATGAAATAGAAGAAGCACGACACGTCATCCACATGATTATTGGTGGAGTCGACGTCCCTCAGGGACCCATTTTTAAGTAAACAAAAGTATCCATCATCAGGGAAAAGCGAACTCGGAGCTATATACCTGAAGACGCCCTTTCATTCAGCGATGAGGACATTGAGACCTTGTCTCAACCTCATAATGATGCACTGGTAATTTCTTTTCTTTGAATAAATTTCAAATTAAACGTGTGCTCGTGGATCCAGGTAGCTCTGCCAACATAATTAGGTCAAGGGTGGTAGAGCAACTCGGGTTGCTCGACCAGATCATTCCCGCCTCCGGTGTCCTCAACGGGTTTCAACATGGCGAGCGAAACATCCAAAGGGGAAATCATCCTCCCAGTCAGTGTGACCGGTACAATTCAAAACACCAAGTTTCATGTCATCAAAGGTGACATGAGATACAATGCATTACTCGGAAGGCCGTGGACGTCAACCCTTCATCAAATGATGAAGTTCCCTACGAAGGATGGAATACAAACAGTGTACGGGGAACAACACGCAGCAAAAGAAATGTTCGTAGTGCACGATGTGGCACCGACACCTTCTACATCGAAGGAGCCAAAAAAAAAGAAAACAGCCGAGTAGCAATCGCAAACTGCATCCTCGGATGAACAAATAAAGGACTGTGTCGCGTCCTCGGAATGAAAAACCGAAGCATATCGAGGCTTGAATGCCACCACAGCTAAGGTACAATCCTCTTCCTCTTTCCTTCACGTTTTACACTAACCTATGTGCAGGTGTTCGATTGAAAAAGAATCGGAGCACCCTCCAGCTCGAAGGCCTTAAGTTTTAAAGCATGCGTTGCGCTCTTTTTCCCTCACGTCGGATTTTATCCTAAATGGATTTTACCGACGAGGTTTTTAACGAGGCGACACCCATATGCTAACTGACCAAGTATTCAAGGCTTCTCTTCGATCAACCTCAAATACTGAGGGGAGTCCCCCCGGGAGATCACTGAAACATGTCGAAGAGGGTCTCGACAGGAGAACAATGTACAGGACCAAACGGTCGAATGAACCGTGTCCACATAGAATAATCGAACCCTCGATGGTGAAAAATGTGTAATTGTACCAAGTAATCGGAGAAGAATATTTTATCATCAAAACACTTCGCGCGTCAAATAAATTTGTTATTTTCACAAGAAACGGCCCCAGGGCCAAAAAATTAACCGACCACTCAAGGACTGCCCTCGACAATCACCCCATTGAGTCACCAAAAACTCGAAGCCATAAGACCTCAGAGCGCGGCAACTTCGAGTTCATAAGCCCTCCATGAGGCAATATCAACAGTATAAGCCTTTGATGAGGTAATATCAACTCCGACTCAGGGACTGTCCTCGACGGTCAGCTCATCAAGCTATCTAACTCGAAGCCGTAAGACCTTAGGGCCGGCAACTTTGAGCACGTAAGCTCTTCATGAGGCAAGATCACCAATGTAAGCCCTCCATGAGGCAAGATCACCGATGTAAGCCCTCTATGAGGCAATATCAACAATATAAGCCCTCCATGAGGCAATATCAACTCCGACTCGGGGACTGTCCTCGACGGTCAGCTCATCAAGCTATCTAACTCAAAGCCGTAAGACCTCAGGGCAGGCAACTTCGAGCACATAATCCCTCTATGGGGCAATATCAACAATATAATCCCTCCATGAGGCAATATCAACTCCGACTCGGGGACTGTCCTCGACGGTCGGCTCATCAAGATATCTAACTCGAAGTCGTAAGACCTCAGGGCCGGCAACTTAGAGCACGTAAGCCCTCCATTAGGCAAGATCACCAATATAAGCCCTCCATGATGCAAAATCACTGATGTAAGCCCTCCATGAGGAAATATCAACAATATAAGCCCTCCATGAGGCAATATCAACTCCGACTTGGGGACTGTCCTCGACGGTCGGCTCATCAAGCTATCTAACTCGAAGCCGTAAGACCTCAGGGCCGGCAATTTCGAGCTCATAAGCCCTCCATAAAGCACAAATGTAAGCCCTCCACGAGGCAACACTAAAACTGTAAGACCTCAAGCAAGGCATGTATAAATTTGTAAGACCTTAAAAAGGCATAATCCCGATATCAAAGTCAAGGCTATATATTCGAACTTGTAAGACCCCTAAAAAGGCATACCCTCAATATAGACGCCGAGACTATCTCACTGGGGGACTAAAAGGCTACAACCAAATACAATGACCACCGTCATAAGGCTCCATCTAAAATAACGCAACTCGGTGACGTCCGACTGTTGCCATAAAATCACAGGCCTCCAATTACTTCGAAAAAACTTTGAAAAGAACCGGTTAAAGGTTGTACCTACCTAATGTGTAAAAGCCTAAGTCGCCAGTTATAATAAAGTTCGTACCGACCTAATGCGTAAGAGCCCGAGTCGCCAGCTACACCGAAGGTCATACCAACCTAACGCGTAAGAGCCCAATTCGCCAACTACAGGTTGTACCGACCCAAAGCGACTTAGCGCCGATTTAAAAACCTAAGGGCCAATGAGCTCCCAACTCAGAGACTGAGCCTGAAACGGTTAACTAAAGCGCCTAAGGGCCAAACGCGTAAGAGCCCAAGTCGCCAGCTACACCGAAGGTTGTACCGGCCTAACACGTAAGAGCCAAAGTCACAGCTAAAGGTCGTACCGACCCAAAGCGCCTCAGGTACGATTTAAAAACCTAAGGGCCAATGAGCTCGAGTCGAAACCCGACTCGGAGACTGAGCCCGAAATGGTTAACTAAAGCGCCTAAGGGCCAAATGCGTAAGAGCCTAAGTCGCCAGCCTAAAAAGCCTTAGGGACAATTTATAACCCCAAGGGTTTCGTCTCAAAGTCCAATGCATCGGGCTAATTATCGACAAGAAAATCAGAGAAACCAAAGAACCTTTCATATATATATGTATTTTACAAATATGAATTTACAATGCTCCCACAAGAGTCTTTACAAAGAACAAGGAAGGAAAAACTAGTCTGCTCTAGGGACCAGCTCCCTCAGAAGCCTTCAAATACCAGCATCGGCACCGGAAGAAAGGAAAAACTCGACGTCGATCTCATCCGCCTTGGCTTGCTTTATCTCTTCCGAGAGATCAAAGGCCCTAGCATGAATCTCTTCGAGAGTCTCCCTCCGAGACCTACATCGGGCATACTCATTACCCCTCCTCTCTCTGTCAAAAGCTCCTCTTAGCTCAGCCCGAGCATCGACAACATCTTTCAAATAAATGACCACTTATCGGCCTTCGCTCGAACTTCTTCAGCTTCAGCCCGGGCGTCCACGACCTCGGCCTTCATATTCAAAAGATCAGTCTCGAGCTTTGGAATCCTGCTCGTCTGAATCGATCTACTTTATCAAGCATTACGAAGTTGTACCTTGAGGGCAGAGGCCTTGGCCAAGGTATTCTTTTGGGCCACAATATGAACGCCTATATGCGCCTTCAACGCATGGTATTCGAAATTCACTTGCCCGACCTCGCCCCAAAGGCGTTCCAGCGTTTCTATTTTTCTCTGAAGCTGAAGCACCGAAACATTAGTTTCCAAAAGCAGGAAAGGAAGCATCTACTCCTTCAGGATAAGTTTACCTGACGCTTGATATTGCCTTCATAGTTTCGACTCCGATTCATCTTCGACCGAAGATGTATCAACACTTTCATCTTCTTATTGCAAAGAAGCCTGAGAAATTTTTCCTTGCCCAAAGCTTCCCGCAACCTGGTCTTACAACAAAGCATCTCGAACTTGATCTTGTAAAAAACCTACGGAAAAGAAGCTTCAGTTCAAAGAATGAAGATTCATAGCTGAAAAGACAACAAAGACGATCAAAACTCACCTCATAACAGAGCCACTGAGCCACCTCAAAGGTTGAGTGTGCGTCTACTGGCCTGGCCCCATCCGCCCCAGTTGAACCGCTCTCAATAAGGGCATGACCACTCGAGACCCCACTTGGTTCGGGCGGCCCCTGGCCCCGAACGTCCCTCGAAGTACCTTCGAGGGCAGAAGCAGACGATGGTGGAGGACTCTTGATCCTTCCCTCTCGAGGAGCCTCTTCCTCAAAACTAAAAGTCTTAGGCCTAGCAAAATCGGCAACCTCGGGAGGCCCCCTGGCTCGAGTCGTTGACGAAGAACCATCCTCTCAAGAAAAGCTAATATCCACGGAATAACCAACGCATATGAAGTCCTCCTCAGTGACGGCATCTCCTTTGTGTCTCCGGGAAGGCCCCGCCTCATTGAGAATGTCCTCATCCATAGAGGATCCTTTTCGCTTATTGTCCTCCCTCGGTTCCGAAGCCAACGGGCCTTCCCTCTCCTCGAAAGGACACGATCTCACCTCGGATAATCCACCAACATCTGCGATGGCAGAGTCAATACGCATAAAAGAAAGCATTATTCAAAAGGAAACCACATGGCCCATACCGTGGTGCTTTGCTTCCCATCTTCCCTTCAACAGATCTCACCACTTGCATTTCTCATATGTTGAGGAAGTTGCCAGTCTCCGATTCCAATCCTCAAGGTCGGGTACCTCCTCCGACATCTACGGGACCGCTGATAAAGAGAAAGATAAACACTCTTATAAATCAATAAGAATAAAGGACACTAAGGTACGACATGGCACTTACGTTTGAAGTTCCATTTTTGGGGAAATGGTAGGAAATCCGCAGGAATGATGTCAACGGTCCTCACTCGGACAAATCGACTCATCTATCCTCTGTTCATGTCCTCATCATCGCTGGCGATGAAAGTCTTGGTGGACAGGCGTTGTAATGCAATCAATCCTCGACAATACTGAGGTTGATACAATCTAATAAGGTGGATGAGGGTAAACTCGAGCTCAGCCTTTTTGGTAAAGTACTTCATCATCAGCACTATCCTCCAAAAGGAGAGATGAATCTGAGCCAGCGTTACTTGGTACCTTTTCCAAAATTCGAGCACCAAGATGTCGTGGGGGCCCAATGTGAAGGGGTACGTATACACGCTCAAGAATCCCTCCACATAGGTCATGATGTTCTCTTCTCGAGAAGGTATCTGCAACATCACATTCCCCCCCCCAACCGCAGTCTCTCCTCACGGCCTCGAGGTGGATTTCTTCTATCGATCGGATGAACCTCGACTCATGCTCTCGATGGCCCGGGGCGTCGAAGGATTTCTTTAGTGCAAAATATTTCTTCAAAGCAAAGCAGCTCAAGGTTAACTCGCCGTACGTCGGTGGTGTACCACCGGCCGGGCAAGATGCAAATGTAAGGTTTTCCTCTTCTTGGTGAACGGATTCGGGCACGGCAGCCATAACTACTCAAGCAAAGGTGAAGAGGAAGAAATGAAAAAAGTTTCGCGAGATGAGAAAAGGAAGAGAATGTTGAAAGAAAAGCTAGTTTTGCAAAGTTGCAAGACTTAAAATGAAGAGGAAGCAAGTATATATGTAGAGCAAGCGGTGGCTATTCAACTACTTTGAAAGCCATTTAATTATGACAAAATTGTCATAACGTTTGGGGAAGTGTACCAGCGGGGCCACCTCGGTCACTTTACGATCATGTCACATAAATGACACTGTCACACAGTGTTCGAGGGATCGAAACCCCCATGCCGACCTAGCCTCGAGAAGGTGTCCGATCTCGAGGGGATCTACTATTGCAAGTACGGGTTTCGAAGGGCTAAAATCGAAGCTTGAAAGTCAACTTTTGCGTAAGCATTGCAGGGTAAAGTTTGGGAGATATGTAACAAAGAGGTATTTTATTTCAAAAATGCATTTACAAGGGTATTTCTACAAAAATTCCCCCCGAGGGTCCCATATACAGAAAAGGAAAAAAGGAAAACAGTAGGTGAATCTACTCTTCGCCTTCGCTGTTGTCCGAGCCGCTTTCAGAGCCCTCATCTAACGTATTCGGCATTGCCGATTCTTCCTCCAGGGCCCTGGCTTCTTTGATCTCGACAGAGAGATCGACACCCTTAGCGCTCACCTCCTTGAAGGCTTGTCTCCTAGCTTGTATACGGGCATGAGCAACTGCCCGAGCCAGTTTTAGCTCGGCCTTCTCAGATATCTCCCTGGACCAGTCATTCGCAGCAGCAACATCCCTTTTGTATGAGGCGAAAAACTCATCGGCCTCAAACTTGGCCGCAGACAGTGCAGCAGCCTCCTCCTGAGCACCTCGAAGAAGGTCTTGGATCGAGGATAGCTTCCCCCGAAGCGCGTCCCTCTCCTAAGACACGACATCATTCAGCCGAGCCAGCTCAAGGATTTCGGCATCCTTGGCTGCAACATCCTCTCAGAGTCGCTCCACCAGGGCATCCTTCTGCAAGATCTGAAAAGCACAGAAAATAAGTCGATCAGCACCAAGCATTGCAATTAAAAATAAAATTGTGGGTACCAGAATACCTTCTCGATGAAGTCGGCCCTCTCTCGGAGCGCTCTCTCTGAGCCTTCCTGGAGGTTGATCATGTCACGACCCAAAATCCAACACAGGTCGTGATGGCGCCCAACACCGGAGTCAGGCGAGCCAACAGTTGTTTACTAGTGGGATTATCCTTATTTGACATACCAACCCCACAATTTCCAAAATTTTAAGCTTAGATCATTTAAATAAAAGCGGATACATTAACCAACCTAAGTAAATACAGCCACAAGGATCATGAACCAATATATACAGTCCCAAAATATAGAGTCTACTATGTGTGTGCCAGGAACTAGTGTCACAAGTCAACATGCGAACTAGTAGAATATACAAAAGATGATACAAATTGTACTGCTGTCTGAAAGAAGTAGACAGAAATAAACAAAAGATAACTCCATAGTACTACTGAGAATCGCCAAAGGAGGCAGCTCACCGTGGAGTCAGGTCCAGAATATACGTCAAGCTCCAGTCGGATAACCAGATGCACCAGCCTCAGAACCTGTACAATTACGTACAAAAATGTAGCATGAGTACATAAATATATATGTACCCAGTGAGTATCCCGCCTAACCTCGAAGAGGTAGTGACGAGAGGTCGACATGACACTCACTAAGGTCGAACAGTAAAATTTTTAACAAAATATAATAGAAACTTAGGCATGTAAAGGCAGTGAAGAAACAAATATATATGTAAGGTACTGAAATCCAAGAAAAATTACTGGGAATGAATAAAACAATTACCACTTCACTTTCCCACAAATATCTATCAAATCAATATCCATTAGTAACAAATAAATCATACTCATGCAAGGTAAGGACAACCGGCCGGAGTTATAAGATAGTCATGTCCGTGCACTACCGAGGATCGAACGGCCCGTACCAAAAGTGCACATCTCCACAAAGTACTCACATCTATGCACTGCCGAGGATCGAACGGCCCGTACCAAAAGTGCATCTCTCAATCCTCTCTATGCACTGCCGAGGATCGAACGGCCCGTACCAAAAGTGTCTCAATCCGCCGTGGCGTATGGCCCGTTCCCATAAGAGTGGGGGAAATCACACTCCGCTTGCGGAAAGTAAATTACGAAGCGGTCACATGCACACACATTATTCCTTTTAAAAGAAAATACCTTTCAGTGAACAATTTCTTACAAGTTTTTCTCAAATTCCATAACTTCGGGGAAATAAGCAACATGTAACGTTAATTCATTAAGCATACAGTTCATATCAAGTAAAACACAAGGCATGATGTGGGCCTAACTACCCGGACATAATAGTAATAGTCGCTACGTACGGACTCTCGTCACTTTGTACGTACGTAGCCCCCACAATTATCACATATAGCATTCAAATCACCTAGGGGTGCCAGTTCCCCCTTACAAGGTTAGAAAGGAGACTCACCTCACATCACACCTACTCCCCAGTTCAAGAATGCGCCCGAAACCCCGAACTCGACACCCACGGACTCAAAACTAGCCAAATCTTATACAAATATATCAATTTATATCCAAACCAGGGAATTCTCCTATTACTTAGCCAAATTCACCATTCTTGAAGAAATTCTAAAATCCAACCCCGGGCCCACATGCTCGGATTCCAAAAATTCTCGAAGGGAATACTCACCCATAGCCTAAGGATCATTAATACATGATTTCTACTTGATTCCATAGCTAATTCACGGGTAAATTCTCAAATTATCGAAAGTCATAGGTTACTACCCAATTCTTGATTCTTTCCCACTAATTTAGGTAGTTAATTTAGCTCGTAATCCATGCATGAAGCTAATATTAGAGTATAATTTACTTACCTTCAATAACCAGTTCGTTTGCCCCTCTAAAATGGTGGAAATCGTCCCAAGGAAGAAGAAGAAGATAAGGAAAAATGACTTAAATCCCGTGTATAAAAACACATTGTCTGAACAGTGTTTCCGGACCTGCGGCTCGAGGACTGCACCTGCGGTCTCGCACCTGCGAGAAAAAGATCGCACCTGCGGAAATGGATGAGGAAGCCTGGGCCCGCACCTGTGAACGCCCAATTTTTGCCCTGCATAGAAATTACTTCTAATATTATCCAAAAATAATTTTTAGGAATTTTAGGAATTTTTCTCTATTTAGTTGCATTTCATGCATGTTTAATATTTTTAAAATCATAAAAAAAAAATCATAAAAATTGTCACATTTTTCATTTCATGTAATCTTTGTTTTAATTCGTATTTTTAGAAATTAATTACCCTTTAATTAATAGATTTATATGAAAAGTCACAAAAAATATACATTAGCTTAATCAATTAGTTTATTTAATTATTTAAAATGTTAATTAGGTCGTTTTGATAAAAGAAATTTAATTAGTAGTAAGATGACTATTTTTGAAAGATAAAATTTGACCTTGTTTCAAATTGGCCTAATTTGAGGGTCCAAAATCCCAAGCCCAACCAAATTTCTCACATTACAACCCTAATCCCCTCCTCTATATAATCTAGACCTAAGGGGATACAAAAAGGGAGACCTAAAAATCAGAAAAAGAAGCCCTTCCCTTTAGATCCCCATCAGTCGTTTTCCCCATTCCCCTCCCATCTTCCTCTCCAAATACACCCCTCTCCAAACACACTGACCTAACCAGTCCCCAGCTCTCTCACCTCATCGGCGACAGACACACGGACAACTGCCTCTCTCTGCTTCGACACCACCATTAGCCGTTGTCGACCCCTACCCCTTGTTTCATCAAGATCAACCAAAACACCACCCAAGGCAGCTTTCGAACCTCTGTAGAACAGCCCCTTTTATACAGAAAATTACCACCTAAACCCAGTTGAACAATTTGTTTTTCTTTGGCCAAAGATCTTAAAATCAAGAGCTGGAAATAAATACACAGAAACTGGATTTTTCTATGAAGATTTGAAGAAAAAAAAGAGATTTCATAGATGGAGATCTTTTCTCCTTGAATTTCTAAAAGCTATCAAAGCTCAATTCGGCGTTTGCCGTATGCTGGGTCGCTGTCGATTCTGCTTCTGCTGAGTTTCAATTAATAGGTTCCTGGCATGTATTTGGCCTCTTGCTTCTTCTAAGTTTAGTGCTTGAGTGGAGAGGTATGTTAATCACAAAAGTACTCTGAATACCTGGTTTCGTTAATAAATCATGATGTTGTATCCTGGGTTTATTGGTGCGAACTGAATGTGCAGTCAACTAAGTGGAAATGAAATGAATTTCTATTTTTAATGATTTTTGTGTAAAGGGGGTTGGTGAAGTTTAGGTTCAGTTTGATTGTGTGTCATTGTTTTTGCTTCTGAAACATACACTCATCTTTGATTAAGTGTGTTGATATAAATATTCAATATAGGTTAGATTCAACCATATAGGGATCTTTGATTACATAGAAGATGGTACGAATGGGTGTTAAAGTATTTGAATGTATTTTAGTTAAAGTAATCTCATATTTTCTACTGTTATGCGCTGCATTTGAACGGTTTAAGAGGAATAAGTTGTGCTTATTTGCCTTAATAATCCAACTACCTGGGTTATATAAGAAGATCCAAATATATATGTATTCTGGGGATTAAACCAAAAGTTACCAAGGTCCGAATTTAGAATAATACTAATGTTTCGAATCATGAATGTTGTTTATTGTTGATTCTGTATGAATATATATTGTGTCTTGTGAAATCTATGTCATTGAAATGTGCTATCCTTCTGTTTTTTTTAGTTCTCTTATTGTATTTTTTTTGTAAATTATTGCCATGTGTTTATGTCATTCTCTTTGTAAAGTTACATGTTAAAAATATTGATCTAAGCTTTGTATATAATCTGTTGAGTTGGGTTTAAGTTGCGTACATAATCTGTTGAACAACTTATGAACATTCATAGCGTGCTTTAAGTGATTAATAAAAAATCATCACGACTATGGGTACAGATCCCGTGGCACAGTCGTGATACGTAAATCTCATTCGGGCGCACATTTATGTGACTCGACCATAACTTCAAACAATATTAAATCACATGTTGCAATCTCGGGTGCATTTCATGTGACGCGGTTGCGATGTTTCCAAAACAACAAGTGCACGCCATCGTGACTTGTTCCAAGATAAGTCCATAAATATCAAAAGTGGATTATATACATATTCCATAAGCTAAAATACCACTTTTAGATAAAAATTCCAAAACTTAGAAAGTAATTGAATATCGCCTCAACTAGGCATTTTTAATCGTCATGACTATATAATCTACACTTGGGTGCGGCAACTCATGTCCCCGACTCTAACTCAAAACATTAATTAAAATAAACATGTTGTAAATCGCGGGTACATTTCATGTGGCGCGGTTTGCAACGTGTCCAGATATAACAAGTGCATGTCATCGTGACTTGTATTAAAATAATTTCATAAATATTGAAAGCGGCTAACAAGTGAAAAAGGATAAAAGCACAATAGGTTTAAAATACGTAAATAAATCAGATAATTAGGCCAAATATTAATAGTTAAGCGACCGTGCTAGAACCACGGAACTCGGTAATGCCTAACACCTTCTCCCGGGTTAACAGAATTCCTTACTCGGATTTCTGGTCGCAGACTAAAATTAGAATAGAGTCAAATTTTCCTCGGTTTGGGATCTTCAAAATAAAATGGTATCCGGGAACATCGTCAAAAGTCCGGGTGGCGACTCTGAAATAATAAATAAATCCCAAAATCGAATAATGTCACTTTAATTGGAAAACTCTCTTATTACACCTTAATTAATTCGGGGTAGTGGAAAAAGGAGGTGTGACAGCTCTGGTGACTCTGCTGGGGATCGGACCTAGAATCTCTGGTTCAGGGTTCAAGAATTCAAGCTTAGAATAAACTATTTTATTTGGCTTTATTATCTGATTTTTACATGTTTAAACCTAATGTGCTAAATGCCGCTTTTTACCGCTTTGATATTATCTCAACTGTATATAAATTGTGTTGAAACCCTCTTCTCTCTGAGTCTTCTAAATCATCTGGGAAGTGTGCACTTCGTGTGACTTCTTTTCTGTTAGAGTCATATCCAAATTTTAGAACGAGGTACGGACAAGTTGCAAAGCCGTTGAAGCTTCTATATTCCCAATACGCTGCCCCGACCTCGGCTCGAGCTGTCCGCTCGGGTAAGCCTTTTCTAGAACAAAACCCCAAGATAGAAACCTAGTATAACATAACCTCATGCCGGATCCCTAGTAGGAACGATTATCTGCATCATGTGCATTTGACTTAGGGGACTCAACACAGGGGTTGGGTCCGTCTAGGACAAGCGCACCCAAAATAAAAGACCATCCTGATGCATCTTACGTGTTATTTGGCATTTGTTTGTATCGGCGTGCATGTTGACCGGCTTCTAGAATAGGAAGGAAAATTAGAAGAAAAAAAAACAAGCAAAAAGAAAATAAAAAATAAAAACCAAGAGTGAGAGCTAGGCATTCAAAATATGAAACTCCGTCTATCAAAAAAATATAGTTGAACATCCTCAAAAATCATGTTTCCCCGGTTCTGTCAAAACTGGCAGAACTACGCAGGTCTGATTCTCACCGGATGTGAGATACGTAGGCAAACCTCATCGGTCCCGACCCCAAATTTCAAAATCCAAACAAAAAATATTTTCTTTAATCCTCCCTAATAATATTAAATAAAAAAAATCCCCCCAAAAAGAGAGATATTTTCGTTTAATTCCTTCTTTAGGAATATTTTCTTGAGGAATTTCAAATAGATAAAAGAAAAAATAAATGTCTTAGAACCCAAAAATACTTTTCATCCGAAAAAGAAAAAAAAACAAATACAAATTAAATCAAAATCCCAAAAACTATTTTCTACCTTTTTATTTTCCCAATTTAAATAAAAAAACAAATCCAAAAATATTTTCCTATAAATCCCTCCTTAAGAAAATCCCAAACAATTAAGAAAAAAGAAAAGGATTTTAAACCCAAAATGAATATTTTCCTTCTTTCCAAAGTCTTTCATATGTTAAAAAAAAAATTTAAAAAAAGGAAATAAAAATCAATCAAAAAAAATCAAACATATCCTTCAGAAATACTTTTCCAAAAAAAAAAAATCAAAAAACGAAATTCCCAAAAATATTTTTCTCTCTTGAAGAAGTCTTTATCTCAAAAATCTCAAAAAAAAAAATCATCAATCAAAAGTCAAAATCCAAAATACATTTTTCTTTATCTTGACGTATTTTTCCCAAAAAAAAAAAATAGTAAATCAAAAATCCAAAAAAAAAACTGATATTCTCTTTCTTCTATAGAAGTGTTTCTTCCAAAAATTCTAAAAAAAAAAATCATAAACAAACCAAAAATATTTCCTTTTTCTTTTGAAGTTTTTCTTTCAAAAATAAAAATCAAAAATCGAAATTTCAAGAAAAAATCAAATTCCAAAATATTTTCTTTCTTCTTTAGAAGTCTTCATTTCAAAATTTTCAAAGAAAAATCAAATCAAAATCCAAAAAAAAAATATTTTTCTTGCTTTTAGAAGTCTTTCTTTCAAACATTTGAATCAAAACACAAAAAAAAGCAAAAGTTATGTCTGAGTTTTATAAAAGAAAAAAAAAGTTAGCTTATTTGCGCCATTCTCAATCTTCCCGAACTACGCAAGATCTGATTCATGCGGCGTCATGATACGTAGGCAATCCCCATTGGATTCGATCATAAGCATAAAAAATTTAAGTGAAAAGAAAAGAGTGACAAAATAACAAAGAAAAACAAACAACGAAAATAACAAAGAAAAAGAAAAAGAAATCGAGATATAAAAAAAGGGGAGAGACAAAAATGAAAAGAGACATTTAAAGGCCGGGATGAAACATGCAACCGTTCAAGCACATGGTAGAAGCGTTTAACTGTTAGGTGCATTGCATCCCAACATGCGATATGTTAAATGTCTCAAAACTAACAAGGTTGTTTGGTGTGCAAATTAGCCAGGTTTTGGTGGTTGGTTTTGTTGGTAGTCCAGTTTCTCATCCTTTACAAGATCCAAAGGTAGAGATGGCCTCTCCAAGTAATCTGCCAATTATCGGTCATGTAGATAGCCCGATATCGGCTATTCCGCAGCCGGAATCAGCAACTGCTGAAGAAAACAGAATGTTGTGTCACCGCATGTTAGAAATGTGGGACGCTTGGTCTAATGGTAGGGAACCGCCAAGTGTAATCCCTGATTTTCCTGAGTTGATTCCCGATTCAGATGGGCGTTCCAATATCCTTGTGCCCAACCCACTCTTCCCATGTGGTCACCCTCTAATGCCGTCTAATGGCCCCGGAACGCCTTCTGTGGATCACCCCCAGACGCCGGATTCAAGGGCACATCCAGCAATGTTCGTTGCACCACCAGTCTCCACTACGGCACATCCAATAGTGCCCAGGACAAAATCATAACCTCAGCACCCGCAATATGAGTCTTCCGTGGGTCAGGAAAGAATAAGGAGAAACCCTGAGAAGGAAAAAATGGCTCGAAAGATGAGAAACCTGGATCAAAACTTAAAGAACATACAGGGTTTGAGTGGTCAGAAGAGTCTCTCCTACTCCAATTTATGCATGTTTCCACATATTCACCTGCCAGTTGGTTTCAAGACGCCAAAGTTTGAAAAATATGACAGGCACGGAGACCCCATGGTTCACGTGAAACATATTGTAACCAGTTGAGGGGTGCTGGTGGAAAAGAGGAGTTTCTAATGGCCTACTTCGGAGAAAGCCTCACCGGAATCGTTGCTGAATGGTATATGGATAAAGAAATTACCCATTGGCATGTGTGGGACGATTTGGCCCGAGACTTTGTGTGCCAGTTCCAGTATAATGTGGACATCGCTCCCGATAGGAATTCTTTGTCTAATTTGAAAAAGAAAATCACGGAAAGCTTTCGCGAATATGCTATCAAATGGCATGAGCAAGTTGCCAGGGTAAACCTCCAATGGAAGAAGCAGAAATGGTTACGATCTTCCTACAGGCCCAAGAGGCAGGCTACTTCCAGAACAAGATGTCTGCTATGGGTAGACCGTTCGCCGAGGCTATAAAAATTGGGTAGATGGTAGAAAATGGCTTGGAAACGGGCTGAATCTTGAGTCAAGCTATTTTTAAGGTTGCATCACAGGCCGTTCATAATGGTTCGGAGGGTTTGATGAACAGAAACGAGATAGAAGAGGGAGCTATGATGGCTTTGAGATCAGAGGGAGACCGCATGGCATTCAACCAAAAATACACGCTTCCTAATGTCCCACAACACAATTATCCCTATCAAGATGATGTTGCATATGCCATGGCACAGCCTCCCTATGCAGTGATGAAAGAGCAATCTTATACGCGACCACAACATTATACCCGAAACCGAGCTCCACCTCCTAGAAATGCCCATCCTTACCAAGCTCCATATAATACCCAACCAAATGTTCCCCAATAAAATCCTCACCTAAGATAGCCTTTCAAAAAGAATCAGTTCACCCCTATTGGTGAATCATACTCTAGCTTGTTCCAAAAATTGGTCAAGATAGGTCTGCTGCAGCCGGTGGCCCCAAACCGGCCGAACCCCGAGTCCCCCTCGCACCGGGCTGATGCTAGAAGTGAATACCACTCAAGAGCAGTGGGACATGACACTGAAGATTGTTGGACTCATAAAAGAGCAGTGGAAGATCTCATCGAGGTCCAGGCAATAGTGTTTGGGGATAAAGAAGACCCCAATATGATGAATAACCCCCGGCTTGCTCACACTGGGCCGTTGGTCGGAATGATTTGTGAAGATGAAGAATTTGATCCGGCACAGAAGGCCATTGCAGCCATTGCCAAGACAGAAGAAAAGCCAAAAACGGTCGCCAAGCCTGAAAGTTCCCCCATCAGATGGGAGTCTCGGTAGCCAGTCTTGCTATCCTTTCTGCGTCCAGATTATCCCAGGGTGTGATCCGGATGTTTTACTTTATTGTCTTACTTTCCGATGTAAACCCTTCTAACTTTAAAAAAAAATCATCAAAAAAAAATGAAAAAATCAAATGGAATTAATATTTCATTTTCCAAGAATATCTTTTTTCTTTATCTTGTCTCTTTTCTTACTCTATTTTCAGTTCTGTTTAAATGCAGATTTCAATAACATGATATGTCTGCGGACTTCATTCCTAGATCTTAAAACGCTGTCAGACTCCGAAATAATGAATCAAGAATCAGAATGAAAATGAAGTTAGATCAAGGAAATAAAATAATGAATCGAAAGAACCAAAAGAAAATTAGTTCAGATCGGAAAGGTCCATACATCACTACGAAGTATTGCCAAAAGAGTTTGTTATACTTAGGGGTACATCGAAGAAATGTCCCTGAAACAACTATCAACGTATGTGAACTCAAAAGATCCCAAGGCGATGTCAGACTTCGAAATGATGAATCAAAGATCCGAATGCAAATGAAGTTTGATCAAGGAAATAAAACAATGAATCGAAACAGCCAAAGGAAAATTGGTTCAGGTTGGAAAGGTCCATACATTACTACAAGAGTACTTCCAAAAGAGTGCATTAGTAATTTGGGTACATCGAAGAAAATGTCTCTGAAAAAAGTGTCAACGCAGGTGCAGTCAAAAAGTACTATGTTTGATCCTCCATATAGCATTAAATGTTCTCCGGTTGGGATGACGATGGCTTTCATTCTCGCTACCCAAACACTATTAACCCTTTTTCCAACCCTTTGAGCCGGTTACCTTCCTTTGATTACCCTCTTTGGAACCCGAAAGTGTTATTGGAAAACAAAAAAAAAAAAGAAAAAAGAAAAAATATTGATTGAATGAAAAATGAAAAAAAAAAAAAAAAAAAGAGGAAAAAAAATTAAAAAAATGATAATGAAATGCAAAAAAAAAAGAGAAAAAGGAAGCAAAAGAAAGAGAAAACAAAACAAAACAGAGGAAAAACAAAACAAAAACCAAAACAAAAGCAAAAATGTCTCCCTGAACTACGTTCGACTTGATTCCGAAAGGATACGTAGGCAGCCTCTCTCTGGGGTTCAGTCACACCAAAATAAATTCCACATTTCCTCAAGAGTTTAAGCTGGGGCAAATGCTATGTTTTCACCTAAAAAAGTTCCAAAGTTGTAATCCAAATTCTTTCTACCCAAAACCCTGTTCAAGTCCTTCCGATCAATCGACAAAGATGTCTAAAGTTGGAGGATGCAGATGTCGGATCTGGTGCAAGTAAATGAGAGAAATAAAATGAGAGAGTCTTATCGGTGAAAACCCATATGGCGTGAGGCGACGGTAAGCAGAGAAATTAAAAATGAGAGAGTCTTGTTAGTGAAAACTCGCAAAGAGCACTACAAGGCGATGGTCAGAAGAGAAATGAGAGAGGTCAGTTGGTGAAAACCCGGAAAGGGCGCCATTGATCGAAAAGGATAATGGGTCACTGACATGGACGCAGTCCGGGGCAAGGTTTCTCGATCTCGAGGTGATAGCTGTGATGAATGTCTGAGAGTCGAACGGTTTACACGGATCAGTCATCCAGTCCAAAAGGCATGTCATGTTCATTGAAGTCCGCATGCGCTCCAGATAAGTCCTTCCTTCCTTTCCCCAAAAGGGATACCTCTCGTTTAAGTTAATTATCCATTCTGTCATTTATTGTTTTTCAATCCCTTTCGGTCCAACTCTGTCCCGAAACTAAGGCAAAAAAAATATGGTAAGACTGATTTACAGGGCTCTTATTTGACGCGGGTCAATATGCAAAAGGCACCCAACCTCGTCGGGGACATCGAGTCGATCCCGACTGGACACAATGGACGATGATTCAAACTCAAAACCTTGAAAGGAGAAAGTCAAATTGAAGTGCCTATAAAGGCAAATAAAGTTGAAAGGTTGAGTCCCACGTGGCTAACCATCTTGGCAAGGTTTGAAAAGCCAAAGATTCCAAATGACCCAAAGTTACAGTTGGAAGAAAATTCAGGAATGAAAAGCCAATAAAAGCGAAATAAAGTTGGAAAGGTTAAGTCCTACGCGACTAACCGTTGCAGCAGAATTTGAGGGGCCAAAACTCCCCCCTAATACTCTGGAAATCCAAAAGAAAAGCAAGTGAAAAGCCTACAAAAAAAAAATGTTGGGTCCCCCGTGACCGATCGCCATGGTAAAATCTAGGAAGCCAAGGTCCTCAGGATTAGAGATGAAACCCAATCGCAAGCAAGCAAACAAGCAAGCAAGTGGTTGAAACCTTCATCAAAAGAACTGAGATCAAGCAGTTGAAAATCAAGGCCGCAAAACCAACCACCGTTTCAAACTAACAAATTGTTCTTTGTTTGAAAATAAGAAACAGGTGCAAAAGCAACCGCGTAAAAGAAGGGGCAATCAGAAGGAATTGCGCAAGATCTAGAAAGAGCTCTGCAGCATTGACTCCAAAGAAAAGGAAGTTTCCTCCAAAATATTTTCCCGCATATATATAAAAAAGAGAAGAAATGAAGTTGAATATGATGCAACCCTAAAGTAGCATAGGACCCTCAACCCATACCCAAATATTTTCCAACCAAGGATATCCCAGTCCTCAGTTGATGCCAACGTAGGGTCCCGTACCCAAACAGACACTGGCATAACCCCAGTGATCTCTTTTCCGGGGCAACAACATAACCTGTTGACCTGTCCAGACACTGGCATAACCCCAGTGATATCTTTTTCCCAGGCAACAGCATAACCTGTTGACCTTTCCAGACACTGGCATAACCCAATGATCTCTTTTTCAGGCAACAGCATAACCTGTTGATCACTTCCTGACACTGGCATAACCCAGTGATCTCTTTTCCCCAGGCAACAACATAACCTGTTGACCTTTCCAGACGGCATAACCCAATGATCTCTTTTTCAGACAACAGCATAACCTGTTGACCTTTCCAGACACCGGCATAACCTGGTGATATTTTCTTGACAACAGCATAACCTGTTGATCACTTCCTGACACTGACATAACTCAGTGATCTCTTTTCCCCAGGAAACAGCATAACATGTTGACCTTTCCAGACACTGGCATAACCCAGTGATCTATTTTTCAGGCAACAACATAACATGTTGACCTTTCCAGACACCGGCATAACCTAGTGATCTTTTCTTGATAACAGCATAACCTGTTGATCACTTCCTGACACTGGCATAACCCAGTGATCTCTTTTCCCCAGGCAACAGCATAACCTGTTGATCGCTTCCTGACACTGGCATAACCTAGTGATCTCTTTTCCCCAGGAAACAACATAACTTATTGACATTTCCAGACACCAGCATAACCTGGTGATCTCTTTCTTGACAAAGGCATAACCCGTTGACCCTCCCCCTAGACACCGGCATAACCCGGTGATCTTTTCTTGACAATAGCATAACCCGTCGATCTTTTCCAACATAGGGTCTCCAATCCCTAGTTGATTTTACTTTTTAGGCATAGGGTATCCACTCCCTAGTCTACAATAACTCCGGGTACACCATTCCTGGATTTTCATTGCTTTCAATAATGAAGTAGCATAGATTTCGTTACAATAACTCACGAAATTTTCCTAGTGAAAACTGGGGCAGAAAATTTTGTATGTTTGTTTTGATTTTGCGCAGATTACAATGGACTCAAGACGACCAAAAGAAGAAGTTTTGATCCAGAATAAAGAAAAGAAGAAAAAGAGAAGACCAAACCCAAGGTGCATAAGCGGAAATGATATAGACTGCTCAAGACAAGGTTGAAGTCACAAGCTATGCATACCCCTTCTTGATCCGAAAAGCTGAATAAGGTTGAACCAGCACATACAGCTAATGAGCATCAATATTCAGATCAGAGTCTTCTTGAATAAACAACCAAGACTCAAGATCAAGCTTCAGAAGACTTGTAGATAGGAATTTTGTAACTTGTAGCTGATAGGCTAGTTTAGTCCTTTTCATTTTGATTTTTATGTAATAAGGAGCTCAGCAAGCAGTAAGCAGCGGCAACAACAGCGAAATCATAGCTTCCCTGTAGTCCCAGTTACCAAAACTTCCAGAACTACACCGACTTAATTCCTTTATAGCCAAGGATATGTAGGCAACCTCCGAAGCAAGGTTCGGTCAAAAAGTTTTCAAAATGCTTCCAAATAGAGTACAAAACGGGCAAAAATTGCTCGTAGTAGCTCACTTTATCTTTGCCCGAAAAATCTTCATGTTCTCAAGCAAAGAGGGGCAGCTGTGAACACCCAATGTTTGACTCGAATAGAAATTACTTCTAAAAAATATCCAAAAATAATTTTTTATGAATTTTAGGAGTTTTTATCTATTTATTTGCATTTCATGCATGTTTAATATTTTTAAAATCATAAAAAAAATTATAAAAATTGTCACATTTTTCATTTCATGTAATCTTAGTTTTAATTCGTATTTTTAGAAATTAATTACCCTTTAATTAATAGATTAATATGAAAAGTCACAAAAAATATTAGAAATTAATTACCCTTTAATTAATAGATTAATATGAAAAGTCACAAAAAATATACATTAGCTTAATCAATTAGTTTATTCAATTAGTTAAAATGTTAATTAGGTCGTTTTGATAAAAGAAATTTAATTAGTAGTAAGATGACTATTTTTGAAAGACAAAATTTGCCCTTGTTTCAAATTGGCCTAATTTGAGGGCCCAAAATCCCAAGCCCAACCAAATTCACCACATTACAACCCTAATCCCCTCCTCTATATAATCTAGACCTAAGGGGATACAAAAGGGGAGACCTAAAAAATCAGAAAAAGAAGCCCTTCCCTTTAGATCCCCATCCGCTGTTTTCCCCATTCCCCTCCCATCTTCCTCTCCAAATACACCCCTATCCAAACACATTGACCAAACCAGTCCCCAGCTCTTTCACCTCATAGGCGACAGACACACGGACAGCAGCCTCCCTCTGCTTCGACACCACCATTAACCGTTGTCGACCCATACCCCTTGTTTCATCAAGATCAGCCAAAACACCACCTCAAGGCAGCTTTCGAACCTCTGTAGAACAGCCCCTTTTATACTGAAAATTACCACCTAAACCCAGTTGAAACAATTTGTTTTTCTTTGGCCAAAGATCTGAAAATCAAGAGTTGGAAATAAATAGACAGAAACTGGATTTTTCGATGAAGATTTGATGAAAAAAAAGGATTTCATAGATGGATTTATTTTCTCCTTGAATTTCTAAAAGCTATCAAAGCTCAATTCGGCGTTTGCCGTATGCTGGGTCGTTGTCGATTCTGCTTCTGCTGAGTTTCAATTAATAGGTTCCTGGCATGTATTTGACCTCTTGCTTCTTCTAAGTTTAGTGCTTGAGCGGAGAGGTATGTTCATCACAAAAGTACTCTGAATACCTGGTTTTGTTAATAAATCATGATGTTATTTGGTTCATGAATTGTTATTGATGTTCGTACTTTGTATCCTGGGTTTATTGGTGCGAACTAAAAGTGCAGTCAACTAAGTGGAAATGAAATGAATTTCTGTTTTTAATGATTTTTGTGTAAAGGGGGTTGGTGAAGTTTAGGTTCAGTTTGATTTTGTGTCATTGTTTTTGCTTCTGAAACATACACTCATCTTTGATTAAGTGTGTTGATATAAATATTCAATATAGGTTAGATTCAACCATATAGGGATCTTTGATTACATAGAAGATGGTACAAATGGGTGTTAAAGTATTTGAATGTATTTTAGTTAAAGTAATCGCATATTTTCTACTGTTATGCGCTGCATTTGAACGGTTTAAGAGGAATAAGTTGTGCTTATTTACCTTAATAATCTAACTAACTGGGTTATATAAGAAGATCCAAATATATATGAATTCTGGGGATTAAACCAAAAGTTACCAAGGTCCGAATTTAGAATAATACTAATGTTTCGAATCATGAATTTTGTTTACTGTTGATTCCGTATGGATATATATTGTGTCTTGTGAAATTTATGTCATTGAAATGTGCTATCCTTCTGTGTTTTTTAGTTCTCTTATTGTATTTTTTTTTATAAATTATTGCCATGTGTTTATGTCATTCTCTTTGTAAAAGTTACATGTTAAACATATTGATCTAAGTTTTGTATATAATCTGTTGAGTTGGGTTTAAGTTGCGTACATAATCTGTTGAACAACTTATGAACATTCCTAGCCTACTTTAAGTGATTAATAATAAATCATCGCGACTATGGGTACGGCTCCTGTGGAACAGTCATGATACGTAAATCCCATTCGGGCGCACATTTGTGTTACTCGACCATAACTTCAAACAATATTAAATCACATGTTGCAATCACGGGTGCATTTCATATGACGCGGTTGCGATGTGTCCAAAACAACAAGTGCACGCCATCGTGACTTGTTCCAAGATAAGTCCATAAATATCAAAAGTGGATTATATACATATCTTGTAAGCTAAAATACCACTTTTAGATAAAGATTCCAAAACTTAGAGAATAATTCAATATCGCCTCAACTAGGCATTTTTAATCGTCATGACCATAGTCATGACTATATAATCTACACTCGGGTGAGGCAACTCATGTCCCCGACTCTAACTCAAAACATTAATTAAAATAAACATGTTGTAAATCGCGAGTACATTTCATGTGGCGCGGTTTGCAACGTGTCCAGATATAACAAGTGCACGTCATTGTGACTTGTATTAAAATAATTCCATAAATATTGAAAGTGGCTAACAAGTTAAAAAAATATAAAATCACAATAGGTTTAAAATACGTAAATAAATCAGATAATTAGGCCAAATATTAATAGTTAAGCGACCGTGCTAGAACCACGGAACTCGGGAATGCCTAACACCTTCTCCCGGGTTAACAGAATTCCTTACTCGGATTTCTGGTCGCAGACAAAAATTAAAACAGAGTCAAATTTTCCTCGGTTTGGGATCTTCAAAATAAAATGGTGTCCCGGAACATGGTCAAAAATTCGGGTGGCGATTCTGAAATAATAAATAAATCCCAAAATGGAATAATGTCACTTTAATTGAAAAACTCCCTTATTACCCCTTCATTAATTCGAGGGTAGTGGAAAAAGGAGGTGTGACAGCACCTGCGGAGTGGAGACCGCACCTGCGAGAAACGACCTGCCCACTGGGGGTCGCATCTGCGAGGCTAGGACCGCAGGAGCGTTCCCGCACCTGCGACTGGTTTACCACACCTGCGGTCACACCAGAACAGGTGCACCAACAGCTATTTCAGCTGGTTTTTTTGCCTCGTGTGGTGTCCGGGAGGCACTTGGGCCCATCCGAGCCCCCGTCCAAATATACCAACAAGTCCCAAATCGTAATACGGACTCGCTCGAGCCTTCTGAACACCCAAAACAACGCTAAAATTCAAAATCACACCTCAAAACCCCTAGAACCAAACTTAGGAACTTTAAGTTTTCTAGACTTCGCTAACAACGTGTCGAACCGACCTATATTACTCGGAATGACACCAAATTTTGCAGGCAAGTCATAAATGACATGATGGAACTATTCCCGATATCAAAATTCCGTTCGGACCTCGATAACATAAAAAATGCCCCAAACCACAATAGGAACTTAAGGAACTTCTTATTTCAATATTGGGCGCCGAAATGCTCCCGGGTCATCAAAAACCCATTCCGAACATATGGACAGTTCCGAAATCATCATACGAAGCTACCGGAACTGACGAAACTCGATTCCGAGGTCGTTTACCCAAAATGTTGACCAAAGTCAAACTTGGCCTTAAAGGCCAACCTTAAGGAACCAAATGTTCCTATAACACTCTAAACACCTCCGAACCCCGGACCACCAGTCCCCGCAAGTCACAAATCATAATAAGCCACTATGGGAAGTTTCATTTAGGGGAACGGGGCCCGATAACGCGAAACGACTGGTCGAGTCGTTACAGATCAATTCCTCTTATTTTCGGGCACATAGAGCCTCCAGCTCGACCAACTTCGACAGAAGATTCTCAAGATACTCTCTACGATGAGTCAACTCATCTTGCATCTTGGAGAAGGCTTGGTCATACAGCTTCTTGACCTGCAACACAGATGAAGAAAATCAGAAAGCAAGAATAGAAAATCGAAGAACATCATATTATTTCGAGAATGTCACCTGCTTTTGGAGCCTCTCGGCCTCCTCGAGGGTAACAGGGGCATAAACATCAGTCTCCTCCTCTAAACCTTCAAAATAGTCTCTAAATGCATCATCCTCTCCACGAGAGGTCTCCAAACCGGGAACATTCCTGACTTGGGCATCTCGTATCTCCCATGGAGAAAACGACGGGCCCGAATGAAATCCACCGGCAACATCAGCCTCCATCAAGGCTTCTTCCCGACCCCAGATAGCTCCAGTAGCAAGCCCTCCAAGCTCATCAACACGGACTGTGCCATGTCCGACAAGCGTCTCGGGGACTGCACCCAAACCCTCTTCGAGGGTCTTCTCAACACAGGGAAGGTCCGCATCGACCGCCTCCAACTCATCAGACGACCACCCAACAACTCTATAAACATCAGCGCTTCGTTTTGCCCTTTGTACCAAAGGGCAGGTATCATCACTCTCTTCCTCGGCTCGCAGGCTCTCAGCGGCCATTAAGGATAAGACTGTAGCATCGGTCTTGGGCTTCCGCGCCTTTGCCCTTTTGGATTTTGGAGACTCTGCCCAAGGCCTTCTTCTTTCTTTTCTTGTCCTTGACGGTCTTCAGAGCCTCTTCCTCACCAGGTAGGGGCGGTCTCATCAACACACCTTCACCAAGGTCTGCACAAGTGTGCTATATCAAAAAAACACCACCATCGAGAGTACTTACAAAGAATGAGATAACAACAAGAGCATACTGTGGTTCTTAGCCTTCCACCGTGTTTTAGCCAGCTCACGCCATACGGGTTTGTTGTATGGAAAAGCGGAGTCCAAAAGTTTGACCCACCCCAGAAGGTCCTGGATCGCGCCGGGAAACCAAACGGTGGCTACCCAATTAGAAGAAAGTCAGTCAAAGAGAAAAAGAGATGGCAAAACATACTCAATTTAGGGGTACTTACGTTTCATATTCCATTCCTCCGGGAACGACATTCTATTAGCAGGGATGATGTCCAAAGTTCTGATTCTAACAAACCGGCTCATCCATCCCTGATCTTTATCCTCGTCGATGCAGCCGAGGAACGCCTTGGCAGATCGATGGTGCAGTTTAATTAGGCCCCCGCGGAAGAGACGAGGGCTGTATAATCTGATCAAATGGTCGAGGGTGAAAGTCATTCCCTCGACCATGTTGGAAATGTGTCGAATCATATATACAATCCTCCAAAAAGAAGTATAGATATGACCGAGTGTCACTCGGTATTGATGACAAAAATCGAGAATCACCGGGTCAATCGGCGGAGAGGAAGAATCTACGGGGCCTAAGGTAAAAGGGTATGTATATACGCTGAGAAAGCCAGCCTTATGTGTGACTATGCTTTCGTCAGCTGTAGGGATTTCTACTTGGGCCGCCTCCCCCCAACGGCAGTCAAGTTTTATCTTCTCTGTATTGGATACTACACTTATATATCGAGACATGAGCTGGCATCGGCCCGGTATAGAAGGGGGGTTTCAATCGTGAAATCGGAGATGGTGTCGAAAGGGCCAGGGATGCATTGCTCGATGGTAGGAGGAGTTCTTGACTTGCCCTTAGACGGGCGTGATGAAGAAGCGGCTCCCTCCTTTTGAGGTACCGTTTTGAAAGTTTTGGCCATGGTTATAACTGAGTTTTGAAGAGAGAAGACGAAGAAGCAAACACAGATAGAAGATAAGAGTGGGAAACACTTGGTAAAAGTTTGAAGGTTTGATGAAGATGTAAAATTATGAAAAGGCAAGTGATTGAAGTATTTATAGGGGCCTTTTGGGCATGCGCTGAAGCGGAAAGGTCAAACCAATAACGGTTCATGGGCTTCTTGAGAATTGTGTTGACGACGACCTCTGCGCAGCTTTTTATGTCACATCATTTAATGCTCTGAAGAGACTGGCGTCATAATAGGGATGTAAAAGAGGCAAGAAGTCAAGACCGTTTCTTATCACTACATTCTAAGAAACGCGGGGACTATCTGTATACGGCTACAATCGGAGAGCCCGATTTTACGATCATTATGGCGCTTAGAAGGATCGAAGGTTCGAGTTTTAGCATCGAGGGGGCATATCGAAGGTCCTCGACCTCGGGGCAGTGAAAATTGAAGATCAACGTGGAAAGGCGGAAAATTTTCAAAAGACACGTGGTTAAAGCTAACCAAGTACGCAAAATAGTACGAGCTCGTACCGTGGCATTAAATGGATGTACCAGCCATCTCTTTTGTAATAATTATACATGTACTATGTTGGGATTCCCCCTCATATATAAAGGGGACCCTTGACACTTTGTAAGACACATGATATTCAATACAAGAACAAGAACATCATCTGGTCTTTAATTAAAATATTCTCTACAATTGTTTCATTGATTAATTGCCTTTCATTTATTGCGTTCATTAATTGTTCTTCATTATTATTCGTTATTAGTCGGAAATAGGCCATCTTCGAGGCCTTCAATACTGTTGTATCATTCTCGACAGCCCCTTGTCAAGCTCCTAAGCTCGACCTCGAGGCCCATTCAGACCGACCTCGAGACCCCGTCTCTCCGCTGCTCGGTTTGCATAATCTCGTTACCCTTTGCTCTTGTTTCGTTTTCTCACTTCTCACTTAGCATCTACTGCCTCAACGACTGGTATTAAAATAGATCACGTATTTTTAGAACCACAAAATCAAATATAATTGTAATTACTATTTTCAAGGTAAACAAGTAGGTTTAGATAAATCTAAAATTTGGAGTGGAATATAAATCTAAAAAATTTTAAAATAACAATGAACTTAAAAACGTGTGTATTCACGTTCACATATAGATAAAGTTACTTGTTTCAAAAAACCAACTCAACTTAAATATTTAGTCACAAAAGTAGAATATTGAATTTTGTAGGAGATTTTTCCCCCAAATAGAAGTCTAATAGGATGCTTCAGACGTTTTGGTTCTTTAAAAATAAAAATAACTGAAAATTTTGATTAACAAAAATAGTTTGTAAAAAATGAGGTCTAATAGGATGCTTCTGACGTTTTGCATCCTTAAAATAACAAATAACTGGATTTTTTATTTAACAAAAGTAATTTGTAAAAAAAAAATTCCCCAAATAATGTTTTAGTTCCTATTTTTTTTGGAGCTATGTCCTAAAGTGCCAAATATCTTATTTCCATAATGCCACTTAGCGAAAAAGGTGGCTTCTGCCTCTCCTTTTATTAATAGATAGATTTTTCCAAAGTTTATAGACTTGTTTCGAGAAAAACAAAGTTTTCATGTTTTTCAATTGTAAAAGCTTTATAAATGACTAATTATTCCTCAACCTTTTTGGACGAACATTTTTACATGCCTAGTGGATCTTAGACCTCTGAGTTAGAAGGGTTAGTAAGTTGATAATTAAAAAAGAAAATCTGATCACAACTAAAAAAATTGTAGTCCATTTAGTCTTAAGTAGTTATTACGCTCCTAAAAGCTTTCGAGGCAAAAGTTTTGCTTGACTATAAAAACTTGTCAATAAGAGTTGTAGTCATATAAATATTATTAAAATTAAATTCATAAAATAATTTGGACTATATTAAATTTGAGATATATTAGTCCAAATAAATATATGGGCTAATATAATAGAATTTAGTATAAGTCTAATATAAATGGATTAAATAAATAAGTCTTAATCCATTGGGCTAGCCCATTTGTTGGGCTAAATTGATGAGCCCACTTTATTAGGCCCTATATTATCTTCCTAGAGGCCCAGTTTGGTGCCACGTGTCAAATGACGTGGCACGCCACGTAGAATGGAAGAGCCAATAGGACCATGCCACGTGTCAAAATGACAAGGCCATTCCAAGTCAAATTAAAAGGCCAATGAAATCGTGCCACGTGTACAAGTGACATGTTCTAGCCAATCAAATGCGGCCATGTCACACTTCAATTTGATTGGTCGGAAAGAGTTTGTTCTTATCACAACTCTTCCCTCCCACAACTATAAATAGGGGTCTTCATAACCCAGAAAAGACACCAGAAGTTATAACAAGAAGGAAGAGGGAGCTCGTGGATCAAACGCTGTGAATTTCTCTAAAAGCTACAAGCATTCAAGTGTTCTAAGGATTAAAAGATCAAGACGAAGATTCAAGAACAAGCTACAAGCCCTTGGATTAAAAATATGTCAAGATCAAGATCAGGCCTCAAGCTTGGATTAAAATAAAATAAAATCCAAGATTAAGCTCGGAGGTTCTTTTATTTACCGTTGAAAAGAAGAATCAGAGGATTTATAGAGATTGTAACACTCAAATATTTGAAATAAAATACTACGATTGTTGCGATATTTTTCGGTCCTGATTATATTTTCTCGATGCAATTTATTGTCTACAAATTCTGGCACGCCCAGTGGGAAAATCTCTACCTCTCATCTCAACTTTTTAATCACCAAAGTTCAAAAATAACGAAATGGTTTCCAAGAAAATCAACTCATGTTCAACTTCCACCAAGGCTGCTAATTCCAGGTTCTATGCTGATGTGGAAAACATACTCGAAGTTACCTTTGGAAGCTTTGGACCGGTTACGAGGAGCAAAGCAAGCTCGTTAGGACAACAAGCACCCCAAGTGTCGTCCGCATCTACCCCTGTTTTCGGATCTTCATCCTCAAAAGGAGCAAGATCTTCCACAAACGCACCCGAAGAAGGAAGCGATGTTGCTAAAAAGATCAAGAAAACTCTTGCTCTGCTTGACCTCTCCGGATCCAAGCACTCTGCTGTGAAGGAAGATGATGATGCTTCAAGTGATGGATCCTTCCCACTTACACCATATAACGTGAGCCAATCAAGGATCAATCTTTGTGAAAATCCATGCTACTCTCAATCGTCCACGACAATCATGCAAGCCATGGTGATAAACACTTCATCTGTGGAGGAGCAGTTGGAAAACTTGACAGAAGCAATCGCTGGCTTGACCAAGTGCATGCAAAATCAAGATGCTAGAATCGACAAGCTAACAGATAGGGTGGGAATCTTGATGGAAGAAGAATCCACCCATGCACCTGGAAAACTCCCAGAAGTTCAAGAGATTGATCCTCCCCCACGACAAGTTGCATCCACTAAGGAAATTCCAGTCTCTTCGGAAGGGATGATTCCAATCGATCAACTGAATGAGTTCATCGAAGGAACTATTAAAAGAAATTACGAAGTTGCTACCAAATCTTCCCTTACATACGCAAGGACGTACACTGCAAGGATCGATATGTTGAAAATGCCTGCTGGCTATCAACCTCCAAAGTTTCAACAGTTTGATGGTAAAGGCAATCCAAAGCAACATGTGGCGCACTTTGTTGAGACATGCAACAACGCTGGGACTTATAGAGATTACCTCGTCAAATAGTTTGTCCGCTCGCTAAAAGGAAATGCTTTTGATTGGTATACAAACCTCGAGGTAGGATCTATTGATAGTCGGGATCAAATAGAACAAGAGTTCCTCAATCGCTTTTATAGCACAAGGCGCACTGTGAGCATGGTGGAACTCACAAATACTCGTCAACGGAAGAGTGAACCAGTTATCGACTTTATCAATCGTTGGAGGAATGCAAGCCTCAACTGTAAAGACAGTCTTAGTGAAGCTTTTGGCATAGAGATATGCATCCAAGGTATGCATTGGGTATTGCGCTACATCTTGCAAGGTTATCAAGCCTAGCACATTTGAAGAACTTGCAACTCGTGCCCATGACATGGAATTGAGCATGGCCTCTGCTGGAAATGAAAGGCTGCCCATCTATGAACCTCGCAAAGGGAACGACAAGCAAGAAGTCAGAAAATGGAGCAAGTTTGTACCAAGATCTGAAAATAAAGAAGCTATGAATGTCAACACATCACCTGTGAAGTTCACGACGAAGGTGAGCAAGAAGCAGAGTATGAAATCCACTTCGTTTCAAGATAAGCCAAGTGGAAAGTTGACTCTAAAAGAAATGCAAGAGAAAGAGTACCCATTTCTGGATTCTGATGTGCCAGCTATTTTTGAAGAACTCCTCGAGTTAAATCTCATTGAGCTTCCGGAGATGAAGCGACCAAATGAAGCTGAGAAAATCGATTACCCAAATTACTGCAAATATCATTGACTTGTGAGCCACCCTCTGGAGAAGTGCTTTGTATTCAAGGACAAAGTTATGGACTTGGCTCGTGAAAAGAAGATCGTGCTTGAAGATGAGGAAGCAAGTGCAAACCAAGTCTCTATCATATTTGGCTCATTCAATCCAGACGAATTATGTAGTTCTAAAAAAAGTAAAGATGAAGAATTACTGGAGAACTACAAAGTTGAAGACGGTCAACCTGAAGATGATGAAGGTTGGACGTTGGTGACTCGTCGTAGGCGCCACAAAAGGAGCCCACGAAAAGGATCAACAGAACAACCAACAAAGAAAATAATGGTGAAAAGACCTAGGATATGGAACCCAGTTAAGCATGTAAATAAAGAGAAAGTGGAGGTGCACCACCCTCAAAATCCACGACATCCAGTGACCTTGGAGGAGTTTTTACCACAAAGATTTTCCATGGGGGTATTGATGCCTCTTGTTGCCATACTGACGAAGGGAAAGAAAGGAGTGATGACCTACCATCGGCACCATCTTCGGGAAAGCCTATCGAGTCCACTCCCCAAGAAATTAATGCTTGTGAGGAAAAAGTCACGTTCACAAATGACGATCTTCTGCTAGATGACACTCCTCATAACCACCCATTGTACCTGGTTGGCTATATGCGTGATGAAAGGGTAAATCAAATTTTCGTAGATGGAGGATCCTTAGTGAACATTTTGCCAATTTGCACTGTGAAAGAACTTGGTATTCTTATGAACGAACTCTCAGCAAGTTGTGTCATGATCCAAGGATTCAACCAAGGAGGGAAAAGATCCATAGACGCGATCAGGCTGGGAATCACCATTGGAGATATGCAATCAAGTGCATGGTTGCATGTGCTCGATGCGAAGACTTCATACAATGTATTGCTTGGAAGGCCTTGGATACATGAGAATAAAGTAGTTCCATCTACCTACCATCAATGTTTAAAATACTACGAGGGTGAAGTTGAGAAGAAGATAGTTGTCGATGATGCGCCATTCATCGAGGCAGAGTCACACTTCACCGATGCAAAGTTCTACTTGAAGAACCACATCGTGAAGGAGCTAAAAGTTGATGATGGCATGAAAAGCAAGAATGACGAGCCCACAACTAAAAGAGCTGAGGTGACTATTGGTAAAGCCAAAGTTGTTACTGAGGAGGTACAACCCAACGTGAATAGATCTCATAGAGGGGATATTGCGTCTTATGGAAAGAAAATAAGTCATGTGCTCCAATATGTCCCTAGAAGGAAGAAAGATGAAGGCGAATCATCTAATCTCCAAACTAACATGCTAAATGAGTTAACTCTTCCGGTAAAACGAATTGAGGCAGTAAAGTTGTCCTCGAAGCCGCTTGCAGGGTTTGTAGCCCAAAATCGTCTGCAAAAAGTGGCACTCCCTACAAAGCGGACAGATGAAGGTTTTGATCCTAACGCTTACAAGCTATTTGCAAAGGCTGGATACAATCCCAATGAGCCGTCAAAGTTAGGGAAGCTCCCATCAGAAGATGCAATGAGGCAACCACGTGATGTTTTGGAATACAAGCAACCGTCACCAGTGCGCATCTCAATAAGAAGGGCGAGTAGCAATTATATCACTGTAGAAGACGAATCTGCCGCTTCTAACAGGCTTCCGTCTTTGACCGACTTGGAAAATCAACTGTGAGAACTTCCGTATTTGAGAGATTAGGTCCATTAAAGAAAGGGAATAAGTTCGAGAGAAATTATCGAAATACAAGAACACCCGCTTCGCCCAAAATTCGGAAGATCTCTAAAAATTTCCAAAGTTTAGTTCCTTCTAGAATGAAGCGACACACAAAAGTCATGGTTTCGTGTGATGAAGTATTGAATTTTAAGCCATACATTGTGGTCTACACTAAAGAACGTGATGAATATGAAGAAAGTGTGGGTTCTTCATATCATGTTACTGCACAAAGCGAGCATGGTGTTTTATCTCTAATGGAGGATGATGAAAAATTGGACGATGTTTCACCATGTTATCACATATCCTTCAATGATGGGGACCCTAAAGAAGGGGTGAAGGCAACAATTGATGCCTTAAAAGAAGTTAACCTTGGCACTGATGAAGAACCAAGACCCACCTACCTAAGTGCTTTACTAGAAGTTGATAAAGAAAGAACTTATATTGAGTTAATCAAGGAGTTTAGGGATGTCTTTGCTTGGAGTTACAAAGAAATTCCTGGCTTGGACCCTAAAGTGGCAGTACATCACCTTGCGGTCAAGAATGGCGCTCGTCCTGTTAAGCAAGCTCAAAGGCCCTTTAGGCCGGAATTGGTTCCCCTGATTGAAACCGAAGTTAACAAACTCATTGAAACTGGATTTATTCGGGAAGTTAAATACCCAACGTGGATCTCAAGTATTTTCCCTGTAAAGAAGAAGAATGGGCATATTCAAGTGTGCGTCGACTTCAGGGATCTCACCAATGCGTGTCCCAAAGATGAATTCCCGCTTTCTATTCCAGAGTTGATGATCGATGCTACTACTGGGTATGAGGCAATGTTGTTTATGGATGGTTCGTCAGGCTATAACCAAATTCACATGGCACCAAAAGATGAAGAGCTTACTGCATTCCTCACCCCCCAAGGGTATTTATTGCTACTGGGTAATGCCTTTTGGCTTGAAGAATGCTGGTGCTACTTACCAAAGGGCTATGCAGAATATTTTCGATGATCATTTCCACAAGAATGTCGAATGCTATGTTGACGAATTGGTGGTAAAATCAAAAGAGAAGGGAGACCACTTGAAAGACTTGAGAATGGTGTTTGAGTTGCTCCGGAGATACCAACTTAGGATGAATCCATTGAAATGTGCCTTTGGAGTTACCTCCGGAAAGTTCCTGGGTTTCATTGTCCGACATCGAGGGATCGAAATTGATCAAGCCAAAGTAGATGCAATTTTGAAAATGCCTGAGCCTCGGGATATTCATGAATTAAAAAGTATGCAAGGAAAGCTAGCATACCTTAGGATATTCATCTCAAACCTAGTTGGGAGGTGCCAACCCTTCAGTCGCCTCATGAAGAAGGGCGTTCCTTTCAAGTGGGACCAAGCTTGTAGCAATGCCTTTGAAAGTATCAAAACATACTTGATGAAGCCTCCAGTTTTGGCAGCCCCTATACTTGGGAAGCTGCTGATTCTATACATTTCAGCACAAGAAAGGTCTGTTGGAGCGCTGTTGGCCCAAGAAAATAATGAGGGGAAAGAAAACCCTCTTTACTACTTGAGCAGGATGATGACACCAAACGAGCTGAATTATTCGCTAATTGAAAAGTTGTGTTTGGCGCTAGTCTTCTCAATTCAAAAGTTGAAGCACTACTTTCAAGCTCATGTTGTCCGTCTTGTTTCTAAAGCAAATCTCATCAAGTTCGTGATGTCAAAACCTGTTCTTAGTGATCGACTAGCGAGATGGTACCTCCAATTTCAACAATTCGAGATTTTGTACATCCCTCAAAAGGCTGTAAAAAGACAAGCATTGACATACTTCTTGGAAGATCATCCAATACCTGATGACGGAGAGCTAACTGACGAACTACCTGATGAGGACGCAATGGTCGTTAAAGTTCAACCTCTATGGAAGATGTACTTTAATGGTGTTGCGCATCGTGAGGGAGATGGTGCTGGCATAGTATTTGTCACTCCCCAAGGTGAAGTCTTGCCCTACTCCTTCACCTTGACACAATTCTGTTCCAATAATGTTGCTGAGTATCAAGCATTAATACTTGGGCTTGAAATGGCCGTTGATATGAAGCAATTGCAAGTCCTTGGTGACTCCCAGTTAGTGGTCAATCATATTTTGGGTAGTTACGAGGTTAGGAAGACTGAACTACGCCCATATCATGATTATGCTAAAAAGTTAATGGGGTGGCTCGGTGATGTGACTATTCAGCATGTGCCAAGGAAAGAAAATAAGAAGGTTGATGCTTTAGCTTCCCTAGCTTCATCATTAGCCCTGCTTGATCAAGCGCAAGTTACTGTCTGCCAAAAATGGGTAGTACCGCCGCCAAATGAGGCTGAAGGTGAAGAAAATGAACTCAAGCATCTTGTCGCTGTTTCTGAAGTTGAGAAAGAAGAATGACGACAACCCATTATTGACTACTTATGCTATGGCATACTTCCGGAAAATTCGAAGAGAAAGACTGAAATTCGTCGTCGTGCACCTCGCTTACTTTACTACAAAGATACTCTATACAGAAGGTCATTCGAGGGAGTACTTTTGCGATGCTTAGGGGAAGAAGAAGCACTCCAAGCTTTGCAAGAAACAGATTCTGGGGTATGTGGGTCACACCAGTCAGGACCAAAGCTCCACTTCCATATAAAAAGGATGGGATATTATTGGCCGACGATGGTAAAAAATTGCATGGACTACGCTCGAAGATGCAAGGCTTGTCAATTCCATGTGAATTTTATTCATCAACCTCCTGAAGTGTTGCACCTGACTATAGCATCCTGGTCGTTTGACGCTTGGGGATTGGATGTTGATGGACCACTGCCAAAGTCCTCTAGTGGGCACCTATACATCTTGGCTGCAACTGACTACTTCTCAAAATAGGCTGAAGTTGTTGCTCTTAAGGAGGTAAAGAAGGAAAATGTTGCAAGTTTCATCCGAGTAAACATAATCTATCGCTTTGGCATTCCTCGTTACATAACAAAGGATAACGAAAATCCATTTGATAATAGGTTGATGAACAAGGTATGTGATATCTTTGGGTTCAATCAACGTAACTCTTCGATGTACAACGCTGCAGCCAACGGTCTAGCTGAAGCATTCAACAAAACTCTATGTAAATTGCTAAAGAAAGTCGTCTCCAAATCCGAACGAGATTGGAATGACCGTATGGAATAAGCTCTATGGGCATATAGGACGACTCACCGTATGCCAACACAAGCGACTCTGCATTCACTCGTTTATGGAGTCGAAGCCGTCTTGCCACTTGAGCGTCAAATACCTTCATTACGACTGGCTATTCAAGAAGGGATCACTGATGAAGAAAATGCTCGACTTCGATTAGCAGATTTGGAGGCTCTTGATGAGAAGAGGTTGGAAGCTCAACAGAGTCTTGAATGTTATCAAGCTAGATTGTCTCGCGCCTTCAATAAAAGAGTTCGCCCAAGATCCTTTCAGGTAGGGGATCAAGTCCTTGCCATAAGAAGACCCATTATTACTTCCCATAAACCTGTAGGGAAGTTCACTTCAAAATGGGATGGGCCATATGTCGTGCAAGAATCTTATTTAAGTGGATTTACAAACTGGTTGATGCAGATGGCATGAGAATCGGCCCTATCAATGGTAAGTTTTTGAAGAAGTATTATCCTTGATGTGCCACGCTCCTTGACGCATTAGCCTAAACTACATGTTCCCACACTCCTGGCCCGCATGAGTCTAAATTGTGCACGGCCCACCTAAAAAAGTAAAAAATAAAAATGAGTCCATTAGGTTGAAGACCTCGAAAGAGACGACCTAGGCAAAAGTTAGGACATAAAAAAAGAAAAAAAAATGAGTCCGCTTGGTTGAAAACCTCGAAAGAGGCGACCTAGGCAAAAGTTAGGACAAAAAGAAAAAAGAATCTGCTAGGTTGAAAACCTCGAAAGAGGCGGCCTAGGCAAAAGTTAGGACAAAAAGAAAAAAGAATCTGCTAGGTTGAAAACCTCGAAAGAGGCGGCCTAGGCAAAAGTTAGGACAAAAAGAAAAAAGAATCTGCTAGGTTGAAAACCTCGAAAGAGGCGGCCTAGGCAAAAGTTAGGACAAAAAGAAAAAAGAATCTGCTAGGTTGAAAACCTCGAAAGAGGCGGCCTAGGCAAAAGTTAGGACAAAAAGAAAAAAGAATCTGCTAGGTTGAAAACCTCGAAAGAGGCGGCCTAGGCAAAAGTTAGGACAAAAAGAAAAAAGAATCTGCTAGGTTGAAAACCTCGAAAGAGGCGGCCTAGGCAAAAGTTAGGACAAAAAGAAAAAAGAATCTGCTAGGTTGAAAACCTCGAAAGAGGCGGCCTAGGCAAAAGTTAGGACAAAAAGAAAAAAGAATCTGCTAGGTTGAAAACCTCGAAAGAGGCGGCCTAGGCAAAAGTTAGGACAAAAAGAAAAAAGAATCTGCTAGGTTGAAAACCTCGAAAGAGGCGGCCTAGGCAAAAGTTAGGACATAAAAAAAAATACCCATTCTCAACTATGGTATGACTTGATCCTCTTCACCGAGGTACGTAAGCAGCTTGGAGTTTCATTCTGAGTTCAGTCGCATGAGCTCAAAAGATACATAGTTCCCCCATCGTGTTCGAATAAAGTATGATGAAATGTAATTCATTCAACCGCCACTTGAAAATCGAGTTGAGATACCATTTTTCTGTTAAACTTTGGTCCCATTTGATCTAAAGGGGGTAAGCTACTATGGTAAAATAGTGTCTTCACTGAATGATGACAATGTTTGCATCAAAGTCTGGGGATTCGCTATATCTTCATGTTCGCATAACCTTCAAGTTTGTTGGACTTCATATTCGCTCACCACTCAAAAGACGGGATATTGAATTTTTATTGATAGTAAGAAAAATGTCTTGTGACTTCGAGGCTTCCATACCAAAAAACAAAAGTTTTGGCAAAGTCACTCCAATTCTAAACTGTCGGTATATCAAAATCTGATGTTAACTTCGAAATATCAGCTGAAACTATCCTTAAAGTATTAAATCCTACATTTTGGAGATGTTTTATATTTTGAAGTCTCATTTTCATAAAATCAAACGGTTTGTATTTTCGACGTTCCTACATCAAGATACAAATTTTTTGGTGAAGTCGCGCAAATCTGAGACTATCAACGTGTCAGAATCTAAAGTTAGATTTAAAATAATATCTGGGACGATTCTCAAGTTATTTGATTTTGAATTTTGGATATATCCTAGATCTCAAAGTTTATTTTCCATAAAATCAAGCGGTTCATGATTTCGACATGCCTACATCAAGATATAAAAGTTTTGGTTAAGGCGCACAAATCTGAAATGGTCAACGTGTCGGAATCTAAAGTTAGATTCGAACTAATATCTGGGACGATTCTCAAATTGTTTGATTCCGAATTTTTGATATATCAAGATCCCGAAGTCTATTATCCATAAAATTAAGCGGTTCATGATTTCGACATTCCTACGTCAAGATATAAAAGTTTTGGTGAAGTCGCGCAAATCTGAAATGGCCAGCGTGGTGCAATATAAAGTTGGTTTTAAAATATTGTCCGAGACAATTCTGAAGGCGTTTTTTTTAAAAGGGTTTTTGTTGCAGGTGTTCGTCTCTAACTTTTAAGGGCATTCGAAAATTTTAAGGCTTTCGTTCTGAACTTTTAAAAGGTGTATGTCTCGAATTTTTAAAGGCGCTTGTCTTGAACTTTTTAAAGGTGCACGTGACGAACTTTAAAGAGTCCCCACTGCCGACTTTTAAAGATTTCTACCACAAACTTTTATGGATCTTCATCATGAATTTTAAAGGTCTTCACCGCGAACTTTTAAAAGCCTTCACTGTGAAATCTTAGAGATCTTGACCACGAGCTTTTAAGGGGCTTTGCCACGAATTTTTTTAAAGGTCCTCATCGCGTGCTTTTAAAGGTTTTCACCGCGAACTTTTTAATGTATTCACCGTGAACTTTTAGAGATCTTGACTACGAGCTTTTAAGGATCTTTGCACGAACTTTTATGGGTCTTTGCAGCAAATTTTAAAGTTATTCATCACGAACTTTTAAAGTTCTTCATCGCGTGCTTTTTTAAAGGTCTTTACCGCGAACTTTTAAAGGTCTTCAAGCTTAAAGGCCAGCCACATTGAGAGTAATCTCTCCGGTAGTCAGGCCACATTGAGAGTAATCTCTCCGGTAGTCAGGCCACATTGAAAGTAATCTCTCCGGTAGTCGGCATAAGAGTAATCTCTCTGATATTCGGGCAGGGATGAGTACCCATTCCTTCACACCCCAAAATTATCTTCTTCATGCGTGGATCATCTCATTAAACAAGAACACACCCTTCTTGTTTGACTTACAAAAAAGAAAAAAAAAGGATAAAAAAACAAAGGAAAACGCAAAAGGAAAAAAAAGGGATTTACCTTCACCGTGATCTTGCTCTATGAATTGTCAAAAGGGCCCACCAAATTAATACCTACGAGTTAAAGGACATGATCTATTTATAGAGATCCCAAAGAGAGTGTTGAGAAGGTGTCTTTCGATGTGGGATTGGTTGAAAAGACGGCTAGAACAATTAGTTTCCATCATGTATTGGAACACTATAATTCTATTCCTACTCAAATTTAAAGAATACTAGTTGTGCATAACGAGCCTGCATCTTAACAATTCTACTCGGAGAATGAAAGACCAACTCAGAGAAAGACGACAATGTTATAGGGTTAAGTATGTTGATCATGGATAGCCACGTAACTCAGTGGTGTAAATTGTTATGTCAAATGGAATGAAAGCTTTTCTTTAATGCAAAGAATGAAAAGGGGTTTTCATAAGTTTGTCCTACATGATGACTAATGCTTGGTCATTATGTATCTGTATACATGCCATTATAATATGGTAATTATTTTCTTAACTCAAGTAAAGAGGAAGTTCAACTCCTCGTACTTCAAGCCCAATCTTTGGGTATTTGATTAGTCTACACTTCGATAAGTCTTGAAGTATGGGGCATTTGTAGGCATATAAATATTATTAAATTCATAAAATAATTTAGACTATATTTTATTTTTGAGATATATTAGTCCAAATAAATATATGGGCTAATATAATTGAATTAATAGTATAAGTCCAATATAAATGGATTAAATAAATAAGTCTTAATCCATTGGGCTAAATTGATGAACCCACTTTATTAGGCCCAATATATCATCTTCCCAGAGGCCCAGTTTGGTGCCACGTGTCAAATGACGTGGCATGCCACGTAGAATGGAAGAGCCAATAGGACCATGCCACGTGTCAAAATGACAAGGCCATGCCAAGTCAAATTAAAAAGCCAATGAAATCGTGCCACGTGTACAAGTGACATGTTCTAGCATATCAAATGCGGCCATGTCACACTTCAATTTGATTGGTCGGAAAGAGTTTGTTCTTATCACAACTTTTCCCTCCCACAACTATAAATAGGGGTCTTCATAACCCAGAAAAGACACCAGAAGTTATAACAAGAAGCAAGAGGGAGTTCGTGGATCAAACGATGCGAAAAGCTACAAGCATTCAAGTGTTCTAAGGATTAAAAGATCAAGACGATGATTCAAGAACAAGCTACAAGCCCTTGGATTAAAAATACGTCAAGATCAAGATCAGACCCCAAGCACTTGGATTAAAATAAAATAAAATTCAAGATTAAGCTCGGAGGCTCTTTTATTTACCGTTGAAAAGAAGAATCAGAGAATTCATAGGGATTGTAACACTCAAATATTTGAAATAAAACACTACGATTGTTGCAATATTTTTCGGTCCTGATTGTATTTTCTCGACGCAATTTATTGTCTACAAGGGTAAAGTGAATAAAATAAAAAATTTAAAGTTAAATTATTTTTAAAATTGGACTAATAAAAAAAGTGCAACATTTAAATTGAAACCGAGTGATTACTAAAGCTTCATATTTGTCATAAGTACTTGAAAAAAGGGTAGCCCGGTGCACTAAGCCGGGTTCCATAAGTACTTGCAAATAACAAATAATAATTTTTCGATATAGCATAAAATACTTGTAAAAATTGCAAGGGGCGCCCTATTTGGTCGCTCCCATTTAACCTATACCCATTTTTTTAAAAACTTTTAACTTGTACCCACTTTTTAAATAACTTCAGCCCCTTTCTCCTCCTACTTCTCCTCCTTCGTTTTCTTCTTCTTCTTCTTCTTCTTCTTCTTCTTCTTCTTCTTCTTCTTTCTTTTGCTGCTGTTGGTGTTGCTATGGAACTTCAGTTCATGGGATGATTGCCATAAATATGTTTATCAGATTATTTAAAAATAAATTATAAATAATTACGTAAGTTAGTAGACAATAATTTATGAATATTTCCACGTACGTAAGTTAGTAGACAATGATAATTCTGTTCTTTTCACGTTTATTTTTCCAAAATTTATGATTTAGATACTGTTGGCAATTTGATTTATGATAATTTATGATTTACTTATCTAGTATGTTAGAAAGCTTTTTCAAAAACTTCAGCTTATATAGTGCTGAAATTTTTACAAATAAACTAAATAACTTCAGCTCTAGAGCTGAATTTCGCCAGTTACAAAACAAAAACTTCAGCTCTAGAGCTGAAGTTCGCAAGTTACAAAAATAAAAATTTCAGCTCTAGAGCTGAAGTTCGCCAGTTACAAAACAAGAGCTGAAGTTCGCCAGTTACAAAACTAGAGCTGAAGTTCGCAAGTTACAAAAATAAAATCTTCAGCTCTAGAGCTGAAGTTCGCCAGTTACAAAAACAAAAACTTCAGTTCTAGAACTGAAGTTCGTCAGTTACAAAAATAAAAACTTCAGCACACTTGGTTCAACACACTTGCTACTTCAGGCCTGTCTACTAGAATGCTGAAGTTTTGCGTGATTGCCTTTGATACTTCAGCCCCGTATGCTGAAGTTATGTAAAAAAGCGTGTACACTTGTAAATTTTTTTGTAAAGCGAACACAAGTTAAAACGTGACACAAAAAACGGGTATAGATGCAAATGTGCCAAGATACTTGCGATAAAGCAAAAGGATATTTTTCGAGGAGTATTTGAGGCAAAATAATAATTTTCTGTCACAAGTCTTCAACAAATAGAAATTCATGTCCAAATACTTAATTTTTCCAAATATTCACATCAAATATTTTTTGTTAACTTCAATCAAATTATGTCTGAATAGATATAAGATGGTATACTGCCTACAACTATTTGAGATTAACATAAAGAAGAAAAAAACCTATTTGAAATTAAGAGATAGTAGTTGTTGAAATTTCTCCTCTTAATAACTGAAGAATCTGTATTCACTGTCCATCGCTACTCTTCCATGGCGAAGCCATTGCACCATTCATTTTAATTTTGGGAGCGACAACAGAAGCAATATTAGCGGACAGTTAAAAGAACCAGTCAGTCTGTAAAATGGGTAAAGCCCTTTTCTTTGCGCAGCTAATTTCTGGGTTATTGCACTTGCTTCTACATATTTTGATGAGTATTTTCAGTTATGTTTCTTCACCTCTGCTTGTTTTATCGGATAATCTTTGCTTCAATTTTCGTTAGAAAATTATCCTCGAATTAGTCAGAGAATTTCAAGGATGGATGCACTATTGTGAAGACGTGGATCTAGAGTCACGTGTTTAACTTTAGTCTCATGAACTCACTACATTTTTAAAAAATTTATATCAATGCCATTTTTTATTTTTTTGGTGATTTTAATGTATGTATCAATGCACCGTGCTGAAAATAAGTCCGTTCGAAGTAGGATTTGAACCACCAATTTTACTTGTAGCGGTGCACCCAATAATATAGTGTAATATGAGACTTTGAGCGTGGGTGCACTCACGTATATTTAAGTAATTTTAAAAAAATATAACATAATTACACATAGTTTAGGGAGTAGAGTATGGGTTCGCGTGAACCCATACCCTTAGCCTTACGCCCCTAGAATCAGTTATCACTGAACATCTCTAGTTATGTTGCTTTAGGCAAATGGTCTCCATTTTTTATTTTTTTATGAAAAGGTAAATGGTTGTCGTCTTTGTTGAGACATAATCAAGCAAATAAAACCGTGTTCTTTTCAGCATCTTAAGCTTTTAGATAAAATGATCATACAGAGATCCATGGTTTAAGTCTTATCAACACCCGTTATCAATTAGAATTTCCATGTGTTTGTCCCATTAAAAAGAATCGGGCCAACACGTGAAAGGCGTGTCGAGATATAATTAAATAAATAAAAGTATGCTTTCGCTAATAACCTAAACGCACATCCCAGAAGAATTCCTTTCGTCATTCTTCAAAGAGTTTAACCTTGGATATTTCATAAGGGCATTGTCTTGTGTTTTGATAAAAAACCCGAAGGATAGCTTAGTATCATCCTTTCCAGGTGATGCTATAAGATTGTTTTTAAATCTGTTATGTCATACGTGAGTTTCACAAAGTATATTTGGTCCCTAGCCGATAAAGGATGATGGTGTAGTTGATCAAGGACCATCTAAAAATAGTTTAAAGATTCATATTGCTGATCCCAACTAATACAAGATTGAGGTATAGTTGGTTGATTGTTGATAGATCTGTTCCCAAAATAAGTAAATGTGCCAATGAATTTTCTCTTGTATCTGTGACTTGAAACGGCTAACCTGTGAGACACTTGTTAAAAAAAACAAAGTTTTGCATAATGCTAGTTAAAATGCATGCTATTGCACATTGCAAGTTAAAATGCTCAATTGTTTGGAACATTGAACATTGTGATCTCTGCTTGGTCTTTCTAATGTAAAAGGTACTAAAAGGAAAAAATTTCCGTTTCCCCATTTACTTATCAACAATGTGAAGCCGATGGCTTCTGCCTTGTTCAGTGTAACTTGAGCTCGACTAGGTCTTAAACATCTAAGTATTATAGAAAAATTTCAAGCTCAAGAACAGAATATAGGTATCACTTTGTTCCCTCAACAGCAATTTACGTCAGATCTCTAAAGAGATTGGTCTGACGACCAGCTTTCAGAGGTAGCCCAAAATTTTGATACACCCTGATCTCACCTCCCAAACTTGCTGTCACAATTACCATACCCCATGCTGTTGCTTGGACAACGTTGCTTCCATTGCTGTTACTACCATCTTGAGACCAGGAGGAGGACCAAGAGTGTGAACGGGAGCTGCTGGATGCAGATATAGAAGGTGAATCACCAAACCTAGTTGATGAAGAACCTGATACAAATGATTCACCGGGACCAATACCAGAATCTGTCCGAGAAAGTTGAGCTAAGTCTTCCTCTTCCTGGATACTTTGGACTCTCTCCGATGCATTAACTTTTATGGGTAGCGGTGGCAAATGTCTTTTACTATTTGCCACATCAGGGTTTTCTTTTGTAGGAGAGCCAACAGTGGGATATGGGGGCGGGAGGAAACGTTTTGAATGCCTTTTTGAGTGCATCTCTACAAGTGGTGGTTCATTCTTTACACTACCTGGCCATGGGATGGCAACTGAAACATCTTTGCATTGAAAGCGCTCGTGAGCTTGAACAGAGATTGAAGTTCTACGTTTACCGGTGGGGGTCTTAGGTTCTTCTCTCTTCCAGATGTAGACATGAGAGTCTTCACTTGCACTTATGACATACTTCCCATCTGAACTGAATGAAGCTGCAATTTGGCTGCTTGTATTTCGGAAACCTGATGCTACCACAGAATAGAACCTTGGTTTAGAGAACACATGGATGCTGTTTGAACTCTCCAAAAGAGTATATCAGAGAGAAAATACCTCTAAACTTATAGATCATCTCTGACCCGTCAAAAATTCTGATACGAGAATCAGCTGAAGTTATAAGCACTTCTGCTGGGTTCCATGGGGCAAACTGGAAATAAACAAGTTCAGCTTTCATAGGTGTTGAGGGAAAAAAGACTCTATACTTAAACAGTAGTAACTCTAGAAAAGAGAAATACCTGTAAACCAGTGACCTTCTTGAGTTGAGAATTTTTCTTAGGCTGAATGTCGATGTTGTCTTTTTGTTCCAGTTTGCATTCTGAGGAATACACACACATTGGAAGTCAGCAGCTGCATCCCTCTGGAAATTATTACATCAATAAAAGATGGTAAGTGATGCATTACTTACCAGAGGTAGTGTACACACGACAGCTGCCTTTATGTGAGCCTATTAAAGCACCCTTCATGAAAGGAAAAAGGGAATATCAGTGATACTGTTTCACATTTTCCCTTGAGAATCACAAAAGTACTCAACATACCTTGTGCTCTTGCCTTTTTTTTTTTTGTGTGTGTGGGGTGGGAGTGGGGGGTGGAGGAGAATAGCTCCTTTTCTTTGTCTCCTAATTTCGCACCACCATAGTGCTTGCGTGTGTGTGTTTGGGGTGGGGTGGGGGGAGGGGGGGGGGAGGATATCTGTATGTGGTTAGCTGATTTGGCTTGATGATGTTCTTTAATGACACAATTACTCAAGAAGGAGAAACATGCAACGGCAGAAATTCATTTTATATTGAAGAACTATGCTGCATTCTTGTAGTCGATTTTAGTTTTGCGAGAAGTTAATTGTGAATGCTCCAATACAATTACCAGTACTACCTGGCCATCTGGGGTGAAGCAAGTAGCAGTGACCATTTCATGAAGATCAGTCCAGTCTACAACTTTCCGATCAGGTATATTCCAAATCCGAACCTTTGCGTCTAGAGAACCGCTGATGAAGTAGTCATCATTCATTGGATTGACCTGTATGCAAGTAACTGCCAAACCATAAACTCAATAGATGCAAGTGATGGGAAGAAAGCATCATTGTAAGTCTTCTATTAACTAGCTACAATGTAATTTGGCATCTCACCATAGTCGTTATGTGCGAACATTTTTAAGCAACTCTGAGTTTCAACATCCCATAGCCGAACAGTCTTGTCTATCGAAGATGAAAGAAGTAGCTGCATCCAAGTTTGATAGTGCATGTTAGTATGTATGTATTTAACAAGTGATATTGCCTCCAGCCCAATTTATATTACGGTGTTTGGATGGGCATGGAGTTTAAGAAAGAAAGAAAGGCTTTCGAAATTTGTGGTTTAAAATAAGTCATAGATATTTATGTGGCTATAAATCATCTCATTAAGAGTATAGTAGGCATTATAAAATTAAATTAGATGTTATTCGTTTTGAGACTAACTAAACAGGAAAGAGTGTCACATAAATTGGGACGCATGGAGTAGTAGATATTACTCCCACTGTCCCAATTTATGTAATGGTATTTGGCTGGGCACGAAGTTTAAGAAAGACAGGTAGTCTTTGAAACTTGTGGTCTAAAATGAGCCATAAAAGTTTGTGTGGCTATATATTATCTCATTAAGGGTAAAGTGGGCATTTTTAAGGTTAAATTGTTACTAAATGGGACTAACTAAAAAGGAAAAAGTTTCACATAAATTGGGATTGGAGGGAGTACTTGATTTGTTTGCACTGACTATAACTTATATTTGGGGGGG